>JABUQX010020676.1:0-2500 GCA_015478945.1 Trachelipus rathkii
TATAATGATTTGACTGTCATCGAGTGTGAAAGCGGTGAAAACTAGAAGGGAGGCGAAAAAGCATTAGAAAGAAGATTCAGAAGAATATGGAAAATCATGAAAGGTTATATATTGAAAAGAAGATGTAAACATGAGGAGGAAACTACTAAAATACTTTGGAAATTGTATTTTATGAAGAGAGTTTTTTTGGGTTTAAAGTTTCAGTAACAAGAAAAAATTATATTAATGAATCAAAATTTAAAAATTTAAAGATTTATTATAAAATTATTATCATTTAAAATCTAAGATGGAGAAGCAACATTTTTTTCGACTATACTTCTTTGAATTATTTTGAATAAAATGCAAAATAAAAAAAAAAATAAGAGAAACTTGAAACTTTTTGTACAGAAATAGTGAAGCTGCGTTTCGCGAAGTCGTTGAATCATAGTAAGAAAATATCTTAATTCTCTTCGTCCGATAGCAAGGGGCTGAAACCCATTCTATCATGTGTTCCTTTTCATGAATGGTGACGATAAGCCTGAAAACTTGTCAGCTACCAACATCACCCTGCAGCTATGCGGGATATAGTGTTTTGTGTGTGTGTGTGTGCATTTATATATATATATATATATATATATATATATATATATATATATATATATATATATATATATATATATAATATATATATATATATATATATATATATATATATATATATATATATATATATATATATATATATATAGATAGATGGAAGTGAACATGATACTATTTGCGGATGATACTAGCCTTTAGTGGCGAAGAATTCAGAAGGGCTGTAGTATTTGGTGAAGGAGTTTGAGAGAGTGTGTGGACAAAGGGTCTTAAGATAAAACCAGGAAAGAGTAAAGTGTTAGTGTTTGAGGGAGGAGGAAACAGATGAGGGATGGGGTTAGAGATTAGAGTAGGAGGTGTAGTATTAGAAGAAGTAAAGGTTTTCAGATATTTAGGGATGGATTTGGGTAAGGAAGGAGGGATGAAGGAAGAGATGGATCACAGAGTAGGAGAAAGAATGAGAGCATTGAGTGGTCTGAGGGGATTATGGAAAGGGGGGGATTCATCACAAACTTAAGTTACATGTTTGAAAAATTTGTGTCCCAGCGGTACTATATGGGTGTGAAACATGGGGTTGAATGCTAGGTCCTAAGAAGAAGTTGGAAGTGTTTGAGATGAAAGGTTGAGAGCAGTATGTGGGGTTAGTAAAAGAGAGAGGATTAGGAATAGGGGTGATAAGAGAGAGATGTGATTGAAAGATGGGTTGGTGAGAAGAGCGGGAGAGGGGATGTTAAGATGGTTTGGACATCTGGAGAGAATGGAGGGAACAGAGGGTGGTTAGGTGAGTTTGGGAGGCGGAGGGGATAGGAAGGAGAGGAAGGGGGAGACCAAGAAGGTGGATGGATGGAATAAAGGAAATGCTGGAAGAGAGAGGTTGAGGGTGGGAGGGGCCAGTAGGTGTTTATGAGATAGAATGGAAATGGAGGAGGTAAGAGTGAGATGAAGGAAAATATGAATTAGGGAAGCTGCATGCACCACTACCCCGCAGTAGTGACAATGTTGTTTGTAAATAATAATAATATATATATATATATATATATATATATATATATATATATATATATATATATATATACTATATATATATATTTACAGATAAACACCACCAATCACGGGCAGAGCCCTAATCTAGGAGGGGGTGTACTCTTTTTAACATCTGAGCAGGACGAAGCCAAGCATATAGAGAGAATAGCTCACATTCTCCCACCCACCCAGTTGCAAACCTGGGAGCCCTCACTTTGTTTGGCGAGTGGTCTACCACTAGCTATCGGGTGCTTCTTATATAAATATTTAAAAAAATACATACACTGTACATAAATATATATACATACATACATATACATAAACAAAACATATATATATATACAAATATAAATATCACTATAATTAACACTATTATCACTGTCATCAACACCATTATTGGTCAGCCTGTCTAAAGCAGACATCACATAACAAGAAAATGGCAACAGCTACACTAAAACAAATGATATATCTATAATCTGCAATAAATTTTAGAAATAGGTTTTTAACAAGTGTGAAATGTAATAAATAAGAAATTAGTTTTATTTGAAGTAAAATAACTTTTCCATATTATTTTAGAACTTTATGTAAGATTTTGTTGCCAGGGAAAGAAATATGAAGTTGGTGTTGCCAGACGTAAGATTTTCTACTAAATAGTATTAATCTCATTTTTTAAAGTGAAAGATGTTATTAAATGAGTTAAAACATTTAATATGTAATAAACAAGAATTACTTGTTTTTTTTACAATACATTGGGTTATTACAAACTGAGAAAAAATGTAGAAAATGTTTTATATATATATATATATATATATATATATATATATATATATATATATATATATATATATATATATATATATATATAAAGTATATATATATATATATATATATATATATATAT
>JABUQX010020676.1:5000-20000 GCA_015478945.1 Trachelipus rathkii
ATACTAAATGGAAGGATATTCACTACCATACTGGTCCGGTGCGAAGACTACAAGGCTTATTGATAACGGTCTTTCCAATGAAATGGAGCTTCCATATGTTAGTTCCATATGTGTGGGATATGAAACGGGCTTTAGCTTTATATATATATATATATATATATAACATATATAAATATAACCATACATATATAACCTTATAACCTTATATATATTTATATATATACTCTATATATATCTATATATAGCATAACGCCTTATATATATATATATATATATATATATATGCCAGCATCCCGAAGAGTTCAGGCATGTAACTAGAGAAAACTATAACATGTACAGGAAAATAAATAACCTTTTGGTTCAGCAAATGTAATTTCATCGAAAACTTAAAATTATTTTGACTAATGACTATTAATAACACCTTAAATATTAGTAGGCCTATAATCTTGGGTCTGGCAGCGTATGGACCTTAGGAAGCTTGCCATTAGTTCTCAAAGCAAAAGATGTCAAATACCATTTTATATTTCAATTCTCAAAAACTGTAATTTTTCAACACAATAATTTTAATTTTTTAAAAAGTGTTATTTTTATTTTTTTAATTTCCGGGGTAAATATGTCTCCTGATTAATAAAATGATATTTATTTTCGTTTAGCTGTTATAGTTTTCTAGTTACATGCTGAACTCTTCGGAATATGATATATATATAACATATGTATAAATGCTACTGCCACCATATATATATATAACTGCTGCGGCCGTGGAGGTTTCCAAGTCTTTCTGGCTATATATATATATATATACTGCTGAATAATATGCTGCTTATATTACTATAATATATATATATATATATAACCCCAAAAGTGGAAAAAGACCAAGAGGATCACGTGTAGCCTACAAGAGATATGAAAATGTAATTCTGCTCCAAATAAAAGGCCAACAACATATGACGAAAAGTGCGAGTCAAAAGATGTAGGAAAATATAAGAAAGTTTTCCAAGTTTTACTTGTAGAATGCAATAAATAATAGCCCTAGCGCGTGGTTAAGTTTGTGGTCAGAGAAAGGGTGAAACTGTGGGAGAAGACAAGCCTAACCACACGAGATCTCCTCAAATTAGCAGATATGTGACCAGAGAGAACGGAAGATCATCCTCTATTGTAACGTTGCAATAGCTATGGTATAAGACAATTAGTTAGGCGACACTCTGATGGATAGAGAGAGTTTGGAGATAGTCTGTGAGAGAGATGGAGAGGTCATACGAGTGGAATGGCCTCAAATATAAGATGCGTACTCCATATAAGGAATAACTTCACCCCTCTAAAGTGTATGCAAATCTGGACATGTGAAAAAGTTCTGAATTGACCTCAGAGCTGCCAATCTTTTAGAAAGTTGCTTATCGAGAAAACAGTGATACTTCTTCAAGAAAAATTACAGGAAAGAAAAATCCAATAATATTATGTTAGCATATATGAAAAGTTGAGTTGTGAATTTTCAAATAAGATACTGTAGATGTATGGATTAAACTTCTAAGGTTATGACGAGAAGTAAGATGAAAGAATTGAGGTGTTTGAATCATCAAAGGCAAGTTTTCTATGCTCCGGTTAAAAAAGAGAGAGATTTTATGTTAGTTGATCCAAAAGACCAACCTCCTAGCACCAGCTCTTTTAGAATCAATTAGAGGATTTTATTTTTCATGAAAAGATTAATGAATGATGGCCATTAGCAGAAGAGTAGATAGGTGATGAAAAGACAGAAGTAGAAAGTCAGTAATGAAACTAAAAAATAAGTAGAGAATAAAAGAGAGCCTTGAAATCACCACCATTGATTGATGGAAAGGATGATACGAGGGGGCGTGGGAAGTTTATAACAACTGACACAGAGGGAACGGACAGGGATTCAGAGAGTAAAAAAGTTACAGACTTAAAGGCAAATAGGAAAAGAAGAAAATTCAGAAAGCAAAATCTTGTTCCAGACTCCGTCAGATAATCTGCCGAAATACCTAAGAGAAAAAGGACTATGGGTCCATGGAGAAGGTCGATTAGTGGAACGTTCTTACCAAAATCATATACTGGTGACCAGTATGGAATAGACAATTAACGTTTCCAAATCTTTCTAAGGAAAAATTTGAAAACTGGGAAGAGAAGAGGTTAAAGTTAGAGTTGTGTACTAACCTCTTTCTTGTCACAGGTTAAATGAGGACACGTTTTCAACAGGAAGGAAAATTTGTTGATAGGCAGATCGTGACAAAACACGTTTACTACAGGTAGGGAGCATGTTCAGGAGAACAAGCTTTAATAATCATAGGAGTGCCATGTCAGTATCACGTCATTTTATAAATAAGATCAGAAAGAACAAAAATCACATTTAAAGAAAAATTATGCTGTTAAGCATAGAGTTGGAGGGGATATTGGAAAGAACGTCATAATCCCATAAAGTGTATTTAATCAGAGGAGAAGGTTTAAGGGTAAAGTTCAGTTTTAGCAGAGGGTAAGACAGCTGCGAAGTTTTTCAGAATATACAAGAGGAAGGAAAGAGTAAACAAAAAATTTAAAATTGGCATTCTTATCAAAGTGCAAGAAAGCGCAGGAAGAAGAAAAAAAAAGATTATTGTATCTTTTACAGAAAATATTTTTGTATTATTTAGGAAACTGTTGGAAAATAGTGTGGAATAAATTGTTCCAGTCCAACCTAACATATATATATATATATATATATATATATATATATATATATATATATATATATGTAATATATATATATATATATACTAACTATATATATATAATAATATAATAACCTTATATATATATATATTTATATATATTTTATATATATATATAATATATAATATAATAATATATATATATATATATATATATATATATATATATATATATATATATATATATATATATATATATATATATATATATATATATATCTTTGCTATATCCTTAATATATATAATAGCATATGTAGTAGCATAATATAATATATAATAACATATATATATTTATATAATATATATATATATATATGTAATAATATATATATATCATGCTTCTTCATAATGTAACAGTAACAATAATAATAATAGCAGCCAATAACCATATGTATATATACACCCATAGCCTTAATGGCATAACATGTAACAACAATAGCGCATATAAATATGTATATGTAGCAATATAATAGCCTTATAGCCAGCAACAATATAGCTATATATATATATATATATTCTTCTTCTTCTTTATATCTTATAATAATAACAATATGTATAACATATATATATATATATATATATATAAATATATATATATATATATATCTTATAACTATATGCTATATATATATATATATATATATATATATATATATATATATATATATATATATATATATATATATATATATATATCTATACTATATATATAAATATATATATATAGGAAAAACAGTTCATTATTCCCCTGGAGATCTTGTCCAACCTCTTGGATCCGTTGAAACTTTAATGGCTGTTGGAGGTATTTACGGAACACTAAATACAATTCAAGCAATTTGGATCAAATCGAAATTCCCACTCGAAGAAGAAAAAATTCTTCAGGCTTTATGGATATTATCAAGGTTCAGTTATTCTTATGTTTTATAATCAGTTCAAACACTAATTTTTCCATCTTAGCAAGTATAAACTCGTACAAATGTTAATTAATTGTTAATTAATTGTAATGTTAATTAATTGTAATTTAATTGGTAATTAAATCAAATTACAAAAGTTTAACAACTTGTATGAACACAATGTTAAATGGCTGTAATCTTTTATAAGGAGCTAATGTTAGAGTGTATACCTTTCATATCTTTTCTTTCACATTTTTTTCAGGCAAATTCCCCATCTCCAATTTTGTCTTTCAAGAAGAGGTTGGAGACTCTGGTTCAAAAGAATGGAAACTTTTAATTTGGATTTCGAGATGAAAGCTGGAGATGCCATGGAAGTTTATGAGGATATGATCGATAGCAAATATAACTTATGGACTGGTCCACTCTGGAAGGTGAAGGTCATCGTGCCAAATTCAAACAATAATATAAATGATGGGAAGCAGCATTCAGCGGTTGTTATATTCAGTCTTCATCATTGCATGACAGATGGGACCGCAAATATGAAAATATGCCGAGAATTCGTAAAAATATTGAACGAAGTTAACCAGGGAAAAATTACCGACCCAGATGCCAATCCATTGGCTCCTATTGTTGATAAAAACATGCCAGAATTTCCTTCAATAACTTACCTGACAAAGTACTTCTGCACAAAATTTTTCGCCACGATGATAAAAAACTACTACCATAAATCGTCTTTTGCCGGAGTATTACCAGTACCAAAAACCAAAATTACCAAAACGAAAGTTCTCTTTGATGAGCTCTCAAAATCAGAAACAGACATATTAATAAAAATGTGCAAACTCAATGACATTACTGTACACTCATGTATTTCTACTATTGCTAACTTTGCTCTTTTGCAAGTTGCGCAAGGTAAAGCGTCATACCCTCTTGGACAAAGAAAAATAAATGTAACACATTGTGTTAATATGAGAAGATATCTTTCACCAGAATACAGCGACGCATCTGGTTGTCACATATCTTTCATGGAGGACAAGAGTAAAGTAAGTTTAAAAGATTCACTTGATTTTTGGAGAGAAGCAAAGAAAACACACAGCAATCTTAAAGCACACTTGGAAGTAGCTAAGGATCAGTTGAGAATTGTTCCATTGTTACGAATGGCTAGTATGATATTCCCTGCCAATGTATTCCTAACAAGAAATGGTTACAAAAACAAAACAGACTGCCACTATATAACAACCAATATGGGTAATTTAAAGGCACTTCTTCCAGCACCTGAAACAAACGATACAGTAGAAATCACAAGCGTACTGAGATCAGTTTCGGCACATTTAGGGGGGAACCCATTTTTAATAACTTTTCACACTTTCCGAGGCAAATTCATGTTTTCGATCGACTATTATACCAACAAAATGACCGACGAGACGGCTCTCGAGTTCTTCACAGTTTTTAAGACTTTCATAAAAAATATTATCGAATATGATAATATACACGGAACAACTAGATTTTAGGACGGGAGTCTTACCAAAAATTTAATTGCCATTCAAACACAATCCTGCTGTTTGCAAACAAAATATGTGCAAAAATTTATCAAACGATGATGTATCAAAAATTTAATTGCCCTTCAAACACTATCTTGCTGTTCGCAAACAAAATATGTGTAAAAATTGATGTATCAAACGATGATTATATATATTTATAATCATTAATAATTTGAATCACCAATTAAGGGCCAATTGAGCATTTTTGTTTCCAGGGATTGCATTCAAATAAACTCAAATTTGATTGCTCATTAATCATCAAATAATGGGAGTTTAAGAGATGCATAACAAAAATATAGAAGTCTTTGCAAGAAATGAAAACCGTTATAATTTGATAATTGCATATACATTTCTTCAAACGCTCTCTAATATATATATATATATATATATATATATATATATATATATATATATATATATATATATATATATATATATTTTTTTTATATATATATATATATATATATATATATATATATATATATATATTATATATATATATATATTATATATAAATAAACTGTTATAAAGATAAGAATATTACTGATAAGATATTGATATTGCATACATATATCTATATATATATATATCCTATATATATATATATATATATATATATATATATATATATATATCTCATATATATATATATATATATATTATATATATATATATATATATATATATATATATATACTTTTTATAAAAGAATATATGATACATTTAATGGAAACTTACTCTATTGAGGTAATTTGTGTCCTATATATTATTATTTATAAAGTACAAAACTGAGAGAAATTTATTGTGTAAACTTAAAAAAATAAAAATATTTAATAAAGGATACCGATACAGACAATCGACGAATCTTTATACGAAATACCATAGGAACTTGTAGGAACTTATAGGAAATTTCACGAGTTCTTAAATGATATGCCAAGAGCTCCTATAAGTAATTTTGTGGGTTTTTGGGAAAGTTATTTAAAATAAAATTAAAATTTCAGGAGTTATTAAACGATATACCAAGATCTCCTGTAGATAATTTTGAGGGTTCTTTAAAAAAAAAAATTCAAGGGTTTTTAAATTGATAGCTTATATTATCTGAATTTGAAAATTGATAAACGACTTTCATGATTGTTATCAAGGTTTTCCAGTCAAGTGATGTACTTTTTACTGAGGCTAATTCGTGGAATAACTGGACAGCAAAAATGTTTAATAACCCATTTGTGCTTTATAAATAGGCAAATTTCGACGTTATTGATTAAATGGGTTATTAAACTATTTTTTTATCGTTCAATTATTATATTTCTAATTAAATAAGAAAAAAATATATGGTTTTCTTTTGCTATACCGTAGTTCTATATTGTTATATTTGGATCTCTTGTTTTCACTTTTATTATTATTTTGTAGAAACATTTGTAATTTAGTTTTTTACTCTAGCAGTTAAGAATAGTTTTTCAGATTGACTAAAATCGGTAAATAAAAAAAAAACACCAAATTCAATTTTTTTGGGGTACAGATTTTTGTTATAATATAAAATGAAATGAGTTTTATGTAATTCTGTTGAGAAAACACACATTCATAACCTTTTGGAACAAATTGTACTGTGCCGTCAAATTGCTTCATTCTGTCAGTTTTAAAACATCAAGTTTAAAACATCAAGTTTTTCCTAAAAATTTTCATAAAGGAGAGACAATATATCTTCAATTTTGTTTTAAAAATTTATCTTATCATAAATATTTAAATGTGTGATATATATATATATATATATATATATATATATATATATATATATATATATATATATATATATATATATATATATATATATATATATATAAATATATATATATATATATATATATATATATATATATTATATATATATATTTATATATATATATATATATATATAATTTTTATATATTATATAATATATATATATATATTATATATATATATATATCTATATATATTAGAACAATATTCTCTTTAATTGTTAATTTATTTATATACTTGTACAGTAAGTTAAGAAGGAATTATTTAAAATATGTACTTTTATAGTTTTACGTAGAGCCAAATATATATATTATATGAAATATAATTTTTTAACTTTTATTTAATATATAATATATATTTATATATATATATATATTTATATATATATATATATATATTATATATATATATATATATATATATATATATATATATATATATATATATATATATATATATATATATATATATATATATATATATATATATATATTAATATATATTTTTCTTTCTATATATATATATATTATATATACTATCTATATATATGTATATATATATATATATATATATTATATATATATATATATAGATATATATATGTATTAAAATCAAGAGATATTATATATATAAGATATATAAGGAATATATATATATATATATATATAATAATATATATATAACATATATATATTTATTTTATAGTTTGTCACCACCCACTCACGGGCAAGAGCTCTATTCAGGGAGGGGGTGTTTTTATATATATTATATATATATATATATATATTATATATATATATATTATATATATATATATCATATATCCATATATGTTTATAATACTCCGACTATCTAATAAATGATTCATATATATATATATATATATATATATATATATATATTATTTTTCGATTTCACCAAATTGATTGCCCATTTTAATTAGTTTCCCGGAGACTTTCCATAGAGTAGTGGGAATGACGTCGACTGATGGTTAGTTAGCATCGTTTTTGGTTAGAACTAGGCGGTATCTGATCGTCTTCGATCCTCCAACTTTCGTCCATATAGTTTTCAAATATTATTCTCAGCTTTCGCAGAAACATAAATGCTTGAAGAATCAATGCTTTCCTTTCGTACTCAGAGCAATTTTAATTAATTCTGGAAAAGTAAAAACTATTTTTCAATTGCAGCCACATATCCATCATGGAACTCCAGTTTAGTGATGTACCAGGTTCATTTTCAAACATTCACAGATGAGGAATGTTAATTTTAGATAATGCCAATACGGATGTAGATGCCAGACTTTAACATGGATGAAGCCAGCGGATGTAACATATATTTTGGTTTTGGGCAAAGATATTTTAATTATATAAATATGAAAGTGTGAAAGTAAATTTTGAATAGGGTATCTCACAAAATTTAAGATTTAATTTAATAATAAAAACTAATATGCGCCATTAAAAAATCCTTTATAAAAAGAAGTTTTTCAGCTTAACAATTATTAATTATTATTTTTTTAAGCTTACATGTTTTAGATTTCTAACCTCCAAAAGTAAAACTTATAGTTCACAAAGATGTTATACAACACCAACAAATTCTTGTTAACATCAAGCATCACCTCAAAGCCTTCATCTTGAATAAATAGTTAACACTAGCAAAAATAGTATAGCCGATGTTGACGTGCTGAAATGTTAATTTATTAAGACCCTGTTGTGAAAGTGACGCCTGTCCTTTAAGACGTCGGTATATTTTTATTATAATAAAAATTATATGAGAAAGGAGTAAAATTGTAGACCTTTAAATACAGTTACCAATCGAGTCATATTACAGGATATAAAATGAGCAAAAAAAAAAAAATGCTTCAATAAATAAAGAGCTGCGAATCAACTTACTTCACATAAACGACCAGTTCTTGTTTTTAGAGATAGGTCGTATCAAATAGAGGAGAGTTTGCAGCATGTGCATTTTTTGGAGATTTAATCAACTTAAACACTTCATAAACATACATAATATTCATTGCCGAACTATATGCCATATAATTACATCGTCTTTGATTCTAAAAGTGCTTTAAAAGTACTTATAATCCTCTCTTTAGAGAAAGATATTCAGAAAGAGCTTAAAACAGGCTTTATGCACACCAAAATGTTGATAAATTTTGTTGTATTCCTTTTCAGACATAATAAAGAGTACATTAAATTAATATCGAAATTATTATTACCCGTTTTCCTCCTTCGCCAAAATTTTATAACCCTTTAAAAGGTAATTTACCATTAATCGCAGACTGATTGAAAAACAAAATCTCAAGTAAGGCTTATCAAACCAGTCTCTCGACGTTGACAGAAGTAGCCAGAAGTAGCCTTAACCCTGGAACAAAAACCAGCTGGAAGGACAGTTGCCTTAAGGTGGCATTTCACTTCTGTAATTGTCTGAGGTGGGCTAATCATATGCACAACTTAATCTGATTACCGAAACTGAAGTTATGATAAACTACCACTGATCTTTTGCTGTCGAAATATAAGAACACTATACGAGCCACAGATGCTACAGAAAATAAAGAGGGGTTATGAGCTGATGGGGTTGTGTGAAGCCAGGTGGACCGGGAGGGAAGAAGCGATGTTGAATGCGCAAAAAATAAATTATAACCTCAGGAAGAGATAGGGAGAGGAGCACAGAGGTGTGTGGAATTTGTGATAAATGGAGTAATATTGAATAGTATGATGGAGTGAGAATAATTAGAATAAAGTCTAGGACGAGAGCGAGATCTGTGACCGTTTCGCAGTGTTGCGCTACTACTGAAATGGCGGAAGAGGAAACAAAGCAGGACTTCTATAAGAAACATAGAGAGGTTGTGAGAAAAGTGAAGAGGAGAGATATTCTGATCGTTGTGGGGAATTTGAAAGCAAAAGTTTGATAAAATAATATGTTATTCAAGAGTAATGGGGAAACCTGGGGCAAGTAAAAGGACCAGAAATGGAGACAGTTTTATAGTTTTGTGAGGTTTAACTTAGAGGTAGGAGGAATGTTGTTATTACTCAAGGAGTATCATAAGACCACTTAGGTATCACCTGACCAGCGGAACAAGAAATCGGATAGATCATTGCGCGATAAGGGGATGGCAAATTCTTTGAGATGCGAGAGGCAGAAGGGAGGCGAACATGGCAAGCGATAAACGTTTGACAGTGGCTGAGATTTAGATCAGATTAAAAGCAAATCGCATGAACATGTTGAAAAGAGGTTGAAATTCGAGATTGGGAAACTTAAAAGTCTGGAAATGAGAGAAGAGGTTAAGGTCATCATCATTTACCTCCTATCCCCAGATTGCGGGTGAGATGCGTTGAGTACACCGGTACAGAAAAGTAGTAGAACATTACGCAAGTCGAAAAGAAAGCCCCCCTTTACCGTCCAATTTATACCTTTAAGTGAGAGCTCGTCGCAGTCAAATGAATCGTCCCTAGGGTTTCACGAGACTGCGACGGACCCCTTCACAAAAACCTGCCATTCACTCTTATTATGCACCTTTCATCTATTATTTGCCAAACTCATATTATTCTCCTCCAGGCATTCCTTTACTGACTTAATCCACTTTTTCTTCGGTCTTCAAGCCGGTGGATTCCCAGTACTCTCACTATTATACATCCGCTTAACAAACCGACTATCAGGCTAATAAATTCCCCTACCATCCACACCTCTAATTCTTTCACCACTCCATCCATATACAAATTAAATAGTCAAGGAGACAACACATCCCTGCCTCACTCCACTATTAATATTAAACTATTCGGTCTCAACTCTCATTTATTTTTACACTCGTTTCACTATTGACATAAATACTTTTGATTCCATTTCGAAACCTACCACCAACACCATATATCACCAACACATGCCACAGAGCCTCAATGTAAATTGTTCTTCGTCAATCATTCCCTCATTCAATGAACATACTCTTTCAACCAAAATACCAGCATGTACCTTCCCTGCACCACTCAATAAACTAATTCCCCTATAGTTCCCCTTATCTCTCTTACACTTTATATAAGGGTACTATTACTGCTCTCCTCTAATCCTTCGGAGCTGTACCCTCCATAAAGGCTTTGTTACATACTTCCATATCCAGTAAATCACAATCTCGCTTCCATTCTTGATCATTTCACTAGTAATTCTATCTATACCTGCGGATTTACCATACTTCAACTTTCTCACTCTACCAATTACCTCGTCTCCTAAATACATATTTCTTCTTAAACCATTAAACTCACACACATTCACTATCACCTCTTCATTACTGCCAATGTTACGCAGATTTTCGAAGTGTTCCCTCCACACTCTCCTCACATCCTTTTCATCAATCACAAAAGTATCATCCCTATTCATTTTTCTATGAAGATTCACCTTACTCTTATTCTTAATCTTTTGCACTTCTTTCGAAAAGAACTTCCTATTCCATTGAAGTTCCCATTTATCCACCCAAACTGTTCATTTACATTTTTTTTCCTCCTATGCAAGCAACGTTTAGTCTTCCTTTGACCTTATATATTTTCATACACCTTTCTTTTGAGACATCTTCATTGACTTTTAATGCATTCAACCACTTCTTCTTTTTTTACTTTTAACGGCTAGCATTATCTTCATTACACAACTCACTACTGCCATTCTTATTTCCTATTTTAACACGTTCACATACTTCTCTTACACTACTAACAAAGGCTTCCTTTATTTTGGTCCATATTTGTTCAGTTTCATCTTGTTCACATTCAAATAATTTATTTGCAATTGCTCTCATATATATACTTTTCCTTATAACCTTTTTCACTTAGCTTCTCACTCTTAATTCTTCCCACTTCCTTCCTTATCTCTTTCCTCTCCACTAATGCCTCCACTAACCTAATCTTGCATAAAACAACATAATGATCTGATATTCCCATTCTCAACTCCCTCACTGATTGAAAATACATCACATACTTCAACATCTCCTTCTTCACCATGCTTTCCACTTCGTTACCATCTCTACCTACCCCAACTCTCGTATACTTTTGAATACTCTTGTGACCGAAAAATGTATTACTTTCACACATACCTCTCTCCTCAATGAAATCAGTCACCTTCCTACCATTCTTATCTCCTGTAACTTCAAATGCACCTGTTATACCATTCCTTTTCGATCACATATCCAACCATTTATATTAAGAAGCACAAGACAATCAATCTGAAGCTCCTATACTCCCCCGGTCTAAAACATCATTCAGATTATACCAGAAAGTCACACACTCGTCAACATCACCCTCAGATGCAGGGTTGTGGAGTCGGCTCAAAAATTTTCCGACTCCGACTCCACCCTCTTCAAAATTACCGACTCCGACTCCACCCTTTTGGAAAATTGCCGACTCCGTATACACTCTTTTTGAAAATTACCGATCTTGAAAATTACGCAGATACCGACCCACCTCTTGAAAATTAACCGACCTCCGACTCCACCCTTTTCAAAATTGCCGACTCCGACTCCACTCTCTTCAAAACTACCGACTCCCTGACTCCGACTCCACAACCCTGCTCAGATGGACCATATATTACAACCACATATAATTTGACCTTTTTCAAACTTAAATTTAATCATTATGATTCTAGTACTCGCACAAACAAAATCCGCCATAGCTCTGTGCCACAAGTCGCTCATCAGAATAGCAAATTTTTTTCTCAACGTCTCCATTCCAGCACGCACCCATTTCGCCACATTCACCACTTCCTTTCAACTTTGTTTCAGTCACAGCAAGCAAATCAAATTTACCTTTTCTATATGTATCACGGCTCTCCTCTCCTCTTCTCAACAATTATTTCACTCTTATTCCATGTACTTGACGATGCATTACAACTTCGCCTGAAGATACAAAGTCAATTACGGCAGTCACGACCAGGTCCGAAGCATGCAAAAACATTATTATGGTATAAATAGGTAATAACGGGTCTCTAACCCAACTACCACTGTCCCTAGTCGCCTCCTACGACACGCAGAACATATACTGTGGGAATTCTTCCTCCCTTCACACAGGATATGAAAAAAATCAGTCTGTAATAGTGGTATGCTTTATGGCCTGTATCGGATACAGAGAGTCTACTCCCGAGTAAGAAGAGTGTAGGTATGAGAGCAAGAGGGGCGAATCACTGGGCACTGGAGTGTCATGGGATGTACTCTATAACCCCAAATGCTAAATAGGAGGTTAATTCTTACAATGATTTATATATATATATATATATATATATATATATATATATATTATATATATATATATATATATATTATATATATATTATATATATATATATATATATAATTATTATATATATATATATATATATATACATATATATATAATATATATATATATTATTGAAGGGGTTAGGTTCTGGTGTTGAATAACCACCCTCAATAGAGGGATATTATTAGATGTTGAAGAGAGTGAGCGTTATCACGACGAAGTGGCGTTTCTTCCCGGAGGCTGTTTAGGATTCATCAGTGGTGCTAGCAGCTTCCTGCACCAGACGCCACAGAACTCCCCCCCAGCAACAATGCCGCGGAGCAACTCCGTCTCCGGACCTGGAAAACGTCGTGTAGCTAGCGCGTAATTGTTCCAGGTGAGAGCTTAGGTGTGCACACATTAAGGTCACCTATGAAGAAGGCTTCGACCACTCTGTACTCTTGCGTGCAGTTGGCCCGCACCTGCAGAAGCTTGAGAAGTACGGTACAGGCCAACTTGATTTGATGGTTGTTCGGTGATTTGATGGGTGTTCGGAATCACATTTGATGAGTGTTCATGGTTGCTTGTTGGTGTTCGTTAATTGTGCCACTGGTCACTCTGGTCACCAATTTGAAGGGGTTAGGTTCTGGTGTTGAAAAACCACCCTCATTAGAGGGATATTATTAGATGTTGAAGAGAATGAGCGTTGTCACGATGAGGTGGCGTTTCTTAACGGAGGCTGCTTAGGATTCATCAGTGGTGCTAGCAGCCTCCTGCACCAGACGCCACAATATATATATATATATATATATATATATATATATATATATATATATATATATATATATATATATAAATAAATATACACCTTCTTTCTCTATATATATATATAATATATATATATATATAAATATAATAATATAATATTATATATATTATATATATATATATTATATAATATATATATATATATATATATATAGTATATATATATATATATATAAATATATAATATATAATATTATATATATATATATATATATATATATATTATAATATATATATTATATATATAATATATATATTATATATATATCTATATATATATATATATTATATATATATATATATATATATATATATATATATATATATAATAATCATCACATCCTTTCCCTAGATTGGGGTTGAGGTGTGTCGCATATACCGGGGGTTGAGGTGTGGCGCATATACCGGAAACAGAACAGTAGTAGAAAAAGAAAGTCCCCCTCCTTACCGTCCTCTTTATACCTTTAAGTGAGAAATCGTCGCAGTCAGAAAACTCAACAATAGCACGAAACTGCGACGGACCCTCACTGTGGCGTCACGTCAATGTAGGGTTCACTTCCTGAGCCAAGCCCACAACCATACCCCCCTCGCAAAACCCCGCTATTCACTCCTATTATGCACCTTTCTTCTTCCCTACCCCAAACTCGCATACCTCTCCTTCAGGCATTCCTTTACTGACTCATCACTTTTTCTTCGGTCTCCCAGCCGGTGAATTCTCAGCACGCCCTCCAATTTACAGCCGCTTAACCAAGGTTAAGGATGAGAATAAGGGGAACCTGCTTAGAATAATGAATAGGGATGGTGCTTTGGTAACTGATGAAATGGATGCGAGGGGAGTGTGGAAAAAACACTTCGAAAATTTGTACAATATTGGAAGCAACTAAGAGGTGATAGTGAATGTGGGTGGGTTTGATGGTGTAGGAAGGAATAGGTATTTTGGGGATGAGGTCATTAGCAGGGAGGAGGTAATGGGTAGAGTGAGAAAGTTGAAGAACGGTAAATCTGCAGGTATAGATGA
>JABUQX010020676.1:25000-35000 GCA_015478945.1 Trachelipus rathkii
ACATGGGTGAAATGAAATCCAGAACGGGCGAGATTGGTGATTTGAATTGGGATTGGAAGTTTGTGTAATAAAGCGTTTACGGAGGTATAGTTCCGAGAGATTGGAGGGGAGCAGAAATAGTACCTTATATAAGGGTAAGGGAGATAAGGGGAACTGTAGAAATTATAGGGGCAATAAGTTTATGAGTGTTGTAGGAAGGTATATGCTGGTATTTCTTGGTCGAAAGAGTGCGTCGAGTGCTGAAGGAACTGATTGGTGAAGAAGCAAGGTGCGTTTAGGAGCGGTAGAGGATGTGTGGATTAAATCTTTACATTTAAAACAAATGATTGAGAAAATGAGGGAGAAGAAGACTAAATTTCATATTAATACGAGCATTTATAAAGGATTTGAACAAAAGGCCGTATGATCGAGGTTACATAGGGAAGCTTATGGACAGGCTAGTCTGATGTTATACTGGTGTGGTGGTAAGGAGACTATCTGGACGTGAGAATCAAAGTATGATAATGACGATACGTAAGGCGTGTGATAAAGAATAATGGGTGTCAAACTGAGTGATTGGATTTTAGCGATCTCTCAAGACGGATGAGACAAGCAGCAGTTGTGATTGTCTCCTTGTTATTCAACTTAGTATATTGCGATGGTTTATGAAAAGAAATCGAGGTAGGCAGATGCGACAGGGAAATGGTGTTCAGAAATGAATGGAGAAAATGGAGATGTAGTGATAAGAGTGCAATATCTATAAATATAATGCGATGATTTGGTTATTTGTGTGGCGAATTGAAGAGAGTTTTGAAAGGATTGACATATGGGTTTGGCAAGGGAGAGTCCTTGAAAGTAAAGACGTGGATAAAGAGTAAGGTTATGGGGTTGTGAGTGAGGACAGTCTCAGTTGAAGTTATGTTAGATGGTGAAGCAGCTGGAACAAGTGTCTGAGTTTAAATATTTAGGATATATGTTTGGATGAGAAGGGAACGGAATGATGCAGTGTGTAGTATGAAAGTTGTGAATGGAGGAGGGTGGCAATTAATCTTTGGTGAATGTAAGGGACTAAGTTGAGTGTGCTAGGGTCTTACATGAGGGTATATATGTTGTTACCTGTGTGTTATTGTATAGTGGTGAAACTATGGTCTGGAAATAAGAAGTATAGACTAAAGTTCAATTGTTCGATGGAAATCTAGAGGTGTGCCTAGGTGTGAAAGAATTGATAAAATGAGGGAATGAACATATTAGAGAGATTGTGTGTGTGAAGAAGGGGTAAATGAGAGAATAAGATGAAAGTATGTGAGATGGGTTTGGTCATGTGAAAAGGATGAAAGGTATCGGTTGGGTTAAGCCGGATGTATTATGGCGGAGTGTGGTTGGGAACACCAGCTGGGAGACAGAAGAAAAAGTGGATTGAGGTCGTAAACGAATGTTTTGAAAGGAGAGAAATGTGAGTTGTAGAGGCGAGAAGAAAGGTGTATAACAGGAGTGAATGGCGGGGTTTGGTGAGGGGGTATGGTTATGGCCCACCTGGGCCAAGGGATGAACCCTTACATTGACGATATACCATAGTGAGGGTCCATCGCGGTCCCATGAAGCTCTAGGGTGGATTTTTTGACTGCGACGAGTTCTCACTATTAATGGTACAGAGGGGGCGGGAAGGCTTGGGCTTTCTTTTCGACTTTTGTCAGTATTCTTCTACTGCTTTTCTTTTCCGGTGCATGCTAAGACCTTACTCCAATCTTGGAAATAAAAAGGAAGAAGAAGAAGAAGAAAATTTGTTTACTTGAAACATAGTTGAGAAAGGTAAATAAAAGAAAATTACCTTTGAGATTAGGGAATGATAAAACCCACATATCAATTCAATAAAATGATAAGAAGTATTTCGATATTGTAAGGAACGATGAGGAGAAGAGAGAATTTGTGATTTGGAAGGATGTGTAAGGAATATGAAACGGTAGCTGGATGAATAATGACATATGATGGGATAATTTGACAGGAACTGAAGGAGAAAAGAAACAGCTGGTGTTAGTTTCATATTATTTTATTAAAATTTTATATTAAAATTATTTTTTTTTAAATTTTAGAAAATGAAAAAAATGAAGAAAACAATATGAAGGAGAATGGTTGAATAATGAATGGAAAATGAAGAATGTAGAATAAAATATCTCATAAGATTTGGGAAAGTAATCAAATATATGATATGTCGTTCATAGTATTGTCGAGCTTGTGCATATTCTAATAAATAGAAGAATAGGAATTAAGCAGACATAGATAATATGAATGAAAATATGAAAGGGAAAAAAAAAAAAAAGTTTGATACAGACTGTACCAAGTCTTTATGTGAAGAAGGATAAACAATAACAATAATAACAGAAAAGAAAGGAGAAAGGAATGAGAGAAAGAAAAGAATAGAAGGGATTATATATATATATATATATATATATATATATATTATATATACTTGAACGTAGTATATATTATATATATATATATATATAATATATATATATATATATATATATATTATATATATATATATATACCGTATATATGATATACTATATATTATATATATATATATACTATATATATATATATATATATATATATATAATATATTTAATAATATTAACTGATGCAAAATATATATATATATATATATATATCTATATTTAAGAATACGTGAACGTAGTACGTGAAATTATATATATATATTATACATATATATAATATATATTATATATATATATATATATATATATAATATATATTATATATATATACTGAGAGTAAGGGGAATCTGCATGGAATAATTAATAGGAACGGTGCTTTCGTAACTGATAAAATGGATGTGAGAAGTGTGTGGAGAGAACACTTTGAAAATCTGAATAACATTGGCAGTAATGAAGAGGTGATAGTGAATGTCTGTAGGTTTGATGGTGCAAGAAGAAATAGGTATTTTGGGGATGAGGTAATTAGTATGGAGGAGGTAATGGGAAGTGTGAGAAAGTTGAATGGTAAATCTGCAGGCATAGATGGAATTACTGGCGAAATAATCAAGAATAGATAAGAGATGGTGATTGAATGGATTTGGAAGCAGTGTAACAAAGCGTTTATGGAGGGTATAGTTCCGATAGATTGGAAGAAAGCAGTAATAGCACTCTTATATAAGGGTAAGGGGATAAGGGGAACTGTAGGAACTATGAGGGAATTAGTTTATTGAGTGTTGTAGGGAAGATATATATACTGGTATTTTGGTTGAAAGAGTACATCACGTGACTAAAGGACTGACTGGTAAATAATAAGTTGCATTTGGAAGCGGTTGAGGATGTGATGATCAAATTTTTACATTGAAACAAATGATTGAGAAAACGAGAGAGAAGAATAAATTGTATTTAGATTTTATGGACTTGCAACAGGCGTATGACAGGTTTAATAGACAAGTTCTGTGACAAGTGTTAGTGATATATGGTGTTGGTAGTATGCTTTTTAATGGAATCAAAAGTATGTATGAGATAGTGAAGCGTGTGTAAAAATAAATGGAGTTGAAAGTGATTGGTTTAATATTAATAGCGGAGTGAGACAGGGATATGTTATGTCTCTGTGGTTATTCAATTTGTATATGGATGGGGGTTATGAAAGAATTAAAGGTAGGGTGGCCGAGGAAGGTGTTAGAATGATGGAGAATGGAAAAGAATGGATGTGGCCCTGCTTATTATATGCAGTTGATTTGGTTTTGTGAGGCGAATCTGAAGAGAGTTTGGAAGGATTAGTAAAGTGGTTTGCCAGGGTTTGTAAAAGTAGGGGTTTGAAAGTATGTTACCCATGTTAATATAGCAGTGAAACTATGATCTGGAATAAGAGGTACAGATCTAAGGAAAAATGTGTTCAGATGGACAATCTCAGGGGTGTGTAAGGTGTGAGAAGAATTGAAAAAATAAGGAATGAACGCATTAAGGAGTTGTGTGGTGTGAAGTGCTAATTGAGAGAATAAACGAGAGTATATTGAGATGGTTTGGTCATATGAAAATGATGGATGATAGTCAGTTGGATTGTTTAGTGGTGAGTGTGCTAGGAATCGACCGGCTGGGAGACCAAAGAAAAAGTGGAATAAGTTAGTAAAAAAATGTCTGACAGAGAAGAATGCGAGTTTAAAATAAATATAAACTTCCTACCTAAGACTTATTTTTATACCCCAGAGTGTCAGGAAATAAAAATAGATGTTGTGTATATATATATATATATATATATATATATATATATATATATATATATATATATATATATATATATATATATATATTATATATATATATATATATATATATATATATATATATATATATATATATATATATATATATATATAAATATATATATCTATAGTATATATAATATATACTATATATTATATATCGTTATATTTATATATATATATATTTATAATATTATATATATATATATATATATCATATTTATATATATATATATATATATATATATATATATTATATACCGTATATATATATATATAATATATATATTTATATATATATATATATATATATTATATATAATATATTATATATATATATATTTATATATATATATAATATATATTATCATTATCTTCCTTTTTTCCCCCGAGGTGCGGTGACATGCATCGGAAAGAAAAGCAGTAGAAGGACATGACAAAAGTCGAAAAGAAGTCCAGCCTACCGCCCCTCTATACCTATTAGTGAGAACTCGTCGCGTCAGAAAATCCACACTAGAGTTTCCGGGACCACGATGGACCCTCACTGAGGCATATTCGTCTGTGTAGGGGTTCTCCCGCCCAGGTTGGCCACACATACCCCCTCACCAACGCCGCATTCAACCCTATTTGCCTTTATTCTCGCCTATGCCAAACTCAATTTATCCAATTCCGACATGCGTTTTACTGATTTAATCACTTTTTCTTCGGTCTCCCGCGGTGATTCCCCACACCTCACACTATAACATTCGCTTAATCAACGACCTGTCATTCATCCTTTCCACATGACAAACCATCTCAACGTATTTCAAATATTATTCTCTCACTTCCCTTTCTTCCACACCTAACTCTCTAAAACGTTCATTCCTATTTTATCAATTCTTTTCACACCTAACATGCCCTAAATTGTCCATCTGACACATTGAACTTTAGATCTTACCTCTTATTCCAGACCATAGTCTCACTACTATAACATTAACACAGGGTAAAAACATACACTCATGTAAGACCCTAGCGCACTCAGACTTAGTGTCTCTTAACATCCACCAACGATTTAATTGAACAAGCCACCTTCCTGCATATCACAACTTTCTACTACACTCCCCTTCCGTTCCTTTTCATCCAACATATATCCAAAATATTTTAAACTAGACACTTGTTTCAGCTGCTCACTCATCTAACATAACTTCACAGAGAGGACTGTCCTCACTCCACTCATTACCTTACTCTTATATACGTTTATTTCAAAACCCCTCCCTTTTACCACCCTGCCAAATCTCTCTACCAATCCTTTCAAACTCTCTTCAGATTCACCACACAAAACCAAATCATCCACATATAATAGGTAGGGCTCCCTCCACTCACCTCCATTCTCCATCATTCTAACACCATATATTATATATATATATTATATATATATATATTATAATATAATATATATATAATATATATATATATTAATATATATTATATATATTATATTATATTATTATATATATAATATATATATATATATACGGTATATATATAACATCTACTTTTATTCCCTGACACTCTGGTATAAAAATAAGTCTTAGTTAGGAAGTTTATGCTTCCCAGCTTAACTGTCATTCTTAAGGTGATATAAAAGCTCAGAAAGAGAGAGAGTTGAAGTTGGACAAGGAATTCATATACCGATTTGATGCAGGCTTTGATTTGATACAAACGCCAAAAAATTATGAACATACAATCGCTGCTCTTACACCTTTATCTCCTTTGCTCGATTTTGACCCACCTGTATGAACTGAGGCAGACCCACTGTGGGAGAAAATGACAATGCCAACCATTAGAAAATAAATTACAAAGAAAGTTCTATCCAAAACAAAGAAATCCTATTCTAACCTACAAAAGTTTTTGTTACATAATTAAAACTTGTAACAGTATACAATATTTAGCTATGTGTTAAGCACCTTGACTGGCTTTGAATTTACTGGTACAAACCCAAGGACAAGTTTAAGAAGGAGGAATATTCTACTGAAGAAAGATTTCTCAAATGGTGATATGATCAATGGTAAGACTGATATGTGTTGACATTATGGAAATAGGAGGGTCTTTTGCACCAAGATGTAAAAGATCAGATCATACCAGGAGAATAAAAATAGCAGTATGACTATGAGAAATTACGTTTTACAACAAAAGATTGGTTCACTTTTGAATGGCTTTAAGATTTCTCTTGTACTGATACAATGAAAAAATATGGTTTGAATCACCATAAGTGTCAGAGAAGATTAGTACGAAAGTCCTTAACTATTTGGTCACATATTAATGATTACTGGAACTTTTAATCCAACCTTAGACTGTAAGGTGTATTAATTATGAATTACAATTCAGAACTGCAAAATATATCACATCTATGACAAATTCATATGTTGGTGATGTTAATTCAGTAGGTAGCTAAAACTGTTTCAATGTTTTGATCTTTTTTTTGCTTTTTATGTGCTTACAAATAAAAATATCAAAACTTAAATAATGTGAATATTTTTATTAAGAGAATGAAATGATGAATAGTTTTTGGATATGGAAGAATATTTTTACAGTACAGAATATAAAATTTAAAGATAATAAAAATTCCATAAAGGTTGAGCAGTGATGAAATAAATAAATAAATAAAATTGAAAAAACTGTTAGTTTGCATGAATTAAATAATTATAATTGATATCAGTCATCTGACTCTTGTAATCATAAAATCACCAACATCATAATTATTTTCATAATGAAAAGTTATATATCAACTGATGTAAAAATATTACATATTAAACAACCAAGGGTTGGTTACATAATTTGTTGATAAATATAATAGTGTATATTTGTCATCTGACTCCTGTGTTTATAAAATAATAATCTTCATAAGCGATGTACCGAGTCCAAATCCAGGTTATTACAAATCCTATTGTAATAAAAAAATAAATTATCATATTGGATATTTTTAAGCATATAATAAATATATAATAATAATAAATAGAGGAAAATTGTATTTGGGTTTTACGGACTTACAACAGGCGTATGACAAAACAATAGGGAAGTTCTGTTGCAGATATGATATATGATGTCTGATGGTAGCATGTTGAATGGAATTAAAAGTTTGCATGTTGACAGTGTAGTGTGGGTGTGTGTAATAATGAATGGAGTGGAGAGTGAGTAGTTCAACATTGACTGTGGAGTGAGGCAGAGATATGTTATATCTGAATGCTTATTTAATTTACATGTATATATGGATGGGGTGATAAAAGAATTTGAAGTTGGGCTAGCAAGGGAGGGTGTTAAGACTGATTGAAAATGGTAGAGAATGAAGGATAGATGGTGGCTGGAGCAATAAAGCCTTTGATGAACGCAAGGGGATTAAATCTAGATTGTGCTAGAGTTTTGAATGAGGGTATGTAATTACCGGTGTTAATGTATAGTAATGAAAGTATAGTGTGAAATAAGAAGTATATATCTAAGATACAGCCTGTCCAGATGAATAATCTCAGGGGTGTGTTGGGTTTGAGGAAAATTGATAAAATGAGGAATGAGCGTATCAGGGAGCTGTGTGGTTTAACGAAAGGGGTGAATAAAAGAATAAATAAGAGTTTATTAAGGTGGTTTGGTCATATGGAAAGGATTGATGATAGTCGGTTGGTTAAGAGGGTGTATAGAGATGAATGTGTTGGGAATTGACTGGCTAGACCAATGAAAAGAGTGGATTGAGTCAGTAAGAGATTGTTTGAAGGAAAGGAATGTGAACTTGGAACAAGTGAGAAGAATAATGCATAATAAGGGTGAATGGCTTGGTTTTGTGAGAGGGTATGGTTGTGGGCCTGGCACAGGGGATGAACCCCGACATTCAAAAGATGCTTCAGTCACAATGAGTAAGACTTCAGGATAGATTTTGGCAGTGATCGTCGTGCACCTAATGACATAGGGTAAGGTTGTGGGGAAGGGGGGGGGGTTCTTTTTTGACTTAGGTCATGGCCTTTTTCTTAACTATTATATTTCTATTACATGTTTGCACACTCTACCCCCAGTCCTGGGAAGCCGAGAGGAGATAGATAGATATAGATAGATACAGATAGATATTGATGGATATTGATAGATATAGACAGACAGATAGATAGATAGATAGATAAAAATAATAATAATAATAATAATAATAATAATAATAATAATACTTAAATTTTTAAATCACAAATTGAAATGCGAATTTATGTAGTGTAAGTAAAATATCATTTTACTGAATTAATAATTATAGCATGTAGCATGCTATAGAATGAATTAAAATTAATTTTCCTCCTAATCCTATCAAAAAAAAAAAAAAAAAAACACACCTAAGACTGTTGGAAGTGGAATGTGGGGTCCCTCAAGGTAGCTTTCTAAGTCCTTTTTCTTCTAAAATGATATAGTAAGATCTTTTCATTTAATGACCTCCACTAATTCAATATTTTATTGTCTTGTGCAGTTAATTGTGCGCTTTGGGTCTCTGATCCAAATCTTCAGTATTCATTATCAACAATTCAAAAAGTTTTATTTTCACTAGTGAAATGATCAGAGATTTGCAATTTGAAATTTTAATTTAACAAAATCAATTATGTCGCCTTCTAAATGGTCCCCCTTCATGTAACCATCCATGGGAAGGAATTCAAACACACAGTTTTACAAACAAAGTCTTTATTATATTTTGAGTAATAGTTGAAATGGGAAAGATCGGGAAAGATAGAGAGGACTACTGAGAGTCTGACAAATTTTCTGAACAAGTTCTATCTGAAGTATTCTTATGATCAGGCTGGTTGCCTCTGATTTGATATTCAAGTAGGAAAAACATTATGAAAAAATTACTATTTGAATATTTTCAAACCTAATATGAATTTTTAGGAATTAAAATATGAAATTAAAATAAATTATTATATATAGCTACAAGCTTAAATGTGAAGCTTAAAAATGTAGGTATACTTCTGGGGGATGAAGTGAAGTGAACTAGGCTTGAAATGTAAATGTTAAATATATAAAGGGTAAAGCAGACAAACCCATGATGCCCTTAAAATATTTCAGAAGTAAAAATTGGGGATCAGATAGAGGAATTCTAATGCATCTTAATTAAACTAATGAGTGGTCAAGAATAAATTTAATTTTAATTAAACACTTGCAAAAACCAGGGAATCAGACCGACTGTTAGAACTCTCTGTAATAGAAAAGTGGACTTCTTAGAAGCTGAAGCTATTAGAATATCATTAACAACAACAGAAAATATATTGGTATAAAACACATAAACTGTACATGGAAAGTTGTCAATATATGATCATCTAAGGAGTTTATTTATTAAATATTACATCCATAAATTTCTTACGTTCAATTGATTTGTTTTGTAAAGGTACCCTAGGTTGAAAAAAAACTATGAAGGCCTAGCTTCATCTCAAATAATTATTGTTACCTCTTAATTATAATTACAACATCAAATGTTTATTTTGAATTAGTTTAAAAAACACATCTAAAAAGCAATGCAGAATTTATAATACTTCAACAGGTTTAAAGACAAAATTCATCTCTTTCAAACTTTTAGGTGTAATGCCAGAATAAAATGGTAAAAAAAAACCCGGATGAATTCATGGGCTGTGATTAAACTATAAAAATTTTAATTTATTAATCTCAAATAAAACAATCAACTTGTTATGACATAACTATATGAAATATACAGGTATTTTGTGCATTAATATCAAAACCAAAACCAAGTGTGCTATTTTTACACTTTCT
>JABUQX010020676.1:40000-53825 GCA_015478945.1 Trachelipus rathkii
AGATAATACCAAAGTGGCCCCCCTCAGTTAGGAAAAGTGAAGGAAGTCACTAAAGATTCAAATAATCTTGATAAACCTTCTTGGTGGGCAGATAAGTGGCAAATGAATTTTAATAGTAAAAAGTGTAAGGTTCATGTAGGTTACTCAAATAAAAGTTTTAACTACAATATGAATGGGGATTGGCTTGAGTCTGTGGAACAAGAAAAAGATTTAGGTGTGATTATAAGCAGTAATTTGAAAGTAGGTAATCAGTGTTTGGAAGCAAGGAATAAAGCTAATAAGATGCTGAGCATAATAAAGCGCAATGTTGTTTACAAGAGCAAGGAAGTTATAAGTAAACTGTATAATAGCTATGCTAGGCCAGTATTAGAGATTGTGCACAGTTTAGGGGCCCTATTCTACAGACGAGTTAATTAGAGGAGAGTAACATAGAGTAACAAGGATGTTTCTGGGTTTGAGGGTAAGAGCTATGAAAGAAAGGCCTGAGAGTTAGGAAGGTTTTCTGTAGGAAGGCGATTTCTCAAAGGGACATGATACAATCTACAAAATATTTACATCTATAAGAAGATGCAGTAGAACCAATAAATTCTTTATATTAGAGCATGGATGGGAGACTAGGGGGTATAGTAAGAATAAGATAGAAAGCATGCCATCTTGATATTCAGTAATAGGGTTGTTAAAATTTTGGAATGGTTTGCTACAGGAGGTTGTTGGCACGACTTCATTACAACATCTAAGAAAGGATTGGATAGGTATAATGAATGGTTTTGGGTATATCATATAGTATATTTTGACTAGCCAAATTGGCCGTTTTAAGTTACTGTAAGTTGTTAAAGGTTAATCCGCAGCTCTAATAAAGTTATTAAAGCTTGTAGTGTGGTTAACATGTACTTTAGCTATACAGTAGTTTTTTTTTTTTTAGACCTGTAACTTTGTGTAACCATTGTAATTATTGATCAACATAAGCATGTTTTAGACTTTGTGTATACTATGTAAGTTATATGACAAGCTCTACAAGCACGTGCTTTGGTGGATTTGCCACTGAACATGGTTGTTTTGGTGATTTCCTTCTATTAGGGCTTACTGGGACAGAACTCGAATAGGCCATTGGTTGCTTTCGTTGACTGTCTTTTTTATTTCTAAATTTTATAAAATTTCTACTAAAAATGACTGTTGTAAATTTTAAAAAAAAAAAAAAAAAAGCAAATATACAAATACACACCCGGCCATATACTGTAATTATAATGAGATTAATGTACGCTTAAGTAATTATGTAGAATTATAGTATAGTTATATATATTTATAAAATAATATAATTATTACTATATAATATATATATATATATATATTATATATACTATATATATATATTATATATATATACTATATATATATATATTATATATATATAATTACCGTATATATATACATATATATATAGGTTGAATATATATATATATAATACTCTATATATATATGTAATATAAATATATATATATTATATAATATATAATATAATAATATATATATATTTTTATATATATGGTTCTTTCCGTTAAGCCACCCACATCGTATATATTATTGATTATTTTTTAAACTATCGGATCCATATTGTATGAATTGAATAGAGATCATTTCATTTGTTTATTAACATTGTGTTTTTCATTTTCATTTATTTTTTTTTAATATTTTTATGATTTTATTATTTCTCTATTTTTTTTTTATTTCAAAAGATTTAATGCTGAAAACCTGTTTTAATAAAAAATATGAACTAAATTTAGCGGGTTTTCTATATTTTCTACATAACAATTTTAGGAACTATTAAAAGTACGTTTTTTCTTAAATTTCACATTGGAAATTTAGGGTATGGTAGGTTTACGGGTTAGTTTACGTAAGTTTATACCTAACGTAAACAACTAAACTACCTTATACCAAAATCACAAATTAAAGGATATATACTGAAATCCATTTATTGTGGGTTTACAAAATTTTCTGCATGAACCATCACTTAATGTTTACAAATCCATAGTTTTGATTTTTGAATATTCATTGTAGGCTTCCCAGCTAATGAAGAATGTATGCATAAATTATATTCAGTTTATTTATATTTGTTGAAAATAAAATTTTTAAATATATAAATTATTAAAGGATCAAAATATATTCCATAAATTGAAATGAACACATTTATAAAAATAATATTATATATTAATAAAATAATAGTGATCGATAGTTTAATAAAATAATCGATATATCGATGTGGGGGCTTTAACGGAAGAACCTATATATAGTTTAATATTATCCTATTACCTATACTATATCTTTACCTTATACTTCTGCTTCTGGCCCATCCTTTAATTGGGGGCACTAACTGCTTCCAGGACGGCCGCCGCCACCGAGGGTGAGGGTGCGGTTCACAGTTCGGAGGATTTAGAGGATACAGAAAAGACGGCACGGGGGGCGTCGAGAGCTGGGCATCTCAGAAGGAGGTGCTCTGTTGTATCCTGAGAATTGTGACATCTGGTGCAAGTGGGGGAGGTGACGTTGTCTAGTTTAAATCTATGTTTATATTGCATGAGTCTCGGTGGTGACCCGATCTTGCACCTGAGCGAGGTCCATTTGGCTTCTTCTAGACAGCGTCTCTTCTATTGGGGAGAGTTTTTTGGGGAGGGCGTATTTAATAAAAGTATTATTTTGGGTCCGTTTTTTGAAGGTATGTGTTGTGTTAGGTGGGAAATGGAATATGTGAAGTCCATGGCCTATTGGAAGGGGGCGGGGGAATTATATTATAAGTGATTGTAATAGAATTGAGCTGGTGAAGAAAGGGGGATTTTAGTCTTTGTCGAGGGGATTGGAGAGAATTTGGTTACAAGGGTGGGATGGATTACGGGTTTTTCTGGTAGATTTGGTCCCTACATTCTCCAGATGTGTGGAAATGGGGAGGATGGAGTTTCATCGTGTAAATGTTTTGATTGGGGTGTGTGTTTAGGCAACTGTGATAATTCTATAGGTGACTGCATTTTTGGAGATTTGAAGTTATCATTTGGTTTGATATTTTGAATTGCAGGAACCATGCTGGGAAGCGTAAATTTAAGTAGTCTATAGGAGTTGCTTATAGATAGTAGTTTGTTTGTTTACTGTCGCTGAAATATTGGTGTTTGGAAGGGTTCGAAGGTGTTTACGTTTTCGTTGAGCTTGTGCGAATGTGATTTTGGTCAATATGGGGGAAACGTCAATGTGTGTGTCGTATGTATAGTCACCTAGTATTTTTTTGGTGTTTTGTAGTGAATAGATGAGTCGTTGTTCATAGTACTGAGGTTGTAATGAAGGGAGGATTGAGATGTCGTATCGGTGGTTATTAGAGTGATTGGGGACTTATAAAGGGATGCTGTCTATTTCTGTTTGGTGATTTAACCAGTTTTCTAAAGAGTAGTTTGGTATTCTTGTGTATGTTGTGTGGCTTGTGTTTACGTCTGGGATAGTTGATTGTATGCTAATTGTCGTCTGCATACTGATTGAGTTTGGGTAGGTGGTGGAATTGGGGTGGGTATGTCTGCAGTGAAAAGAGTTGAAATAAATGAGATGAGCAATGGCTCCCTGTGGGACGCCGTTTTGTAATTTTGATAGAGTGGGAGAGATTGTTTTTTTATATAGCTAATACTTTTGCAAAAACGGTTGTGAATGAACTATTGGGAAAAGCCATTTGTTTGTCATTTTTTTCTAAAGGGGAATGGAGGATTTTTGAATTAGGAGGTGTGTGGGGACGGTGTCAAATGCTTTGTCTATGTCTATTGCTGTGAGTTTGATCTATGGGAAGGTGATTGGTTGAAGCCGTTAATGATGTGTTGTGTGAGGGAAGTGAGAGCTGTGGTTGTAGAGTGGTTGCTTTTAAATCCGTGTTGGAAGTCTGGGAGAGGAATAGATTGGGAAATTTTATTTAATATTAATTTCTCAAGCAATTTACTGATGGAACAAAGCAGAGAAATTGGGCGATAGGAGGAAGGGGAATTGGGGTCTTTTTTTGGTTTGAGTTTAGGGATTACACAATGTAACAAAAAAAGATTTTTTTTTTGTTTCTTCTGATTTTTTTATTGTTTTTTATTCAGTTTTTTATGCAGATTCCAAATATATTTTTAGTTTTTCTCTAGCATACGACCGTTTTTTGTGTTATGACGCGAGAAGTAATGTAATTGCATCTCATTTTGTAATGGTGGTACAGTTACAAAAAAAAAATTTTTTTTTTCTTTCTTCGATTTTTTTATTGTGTTTATTCAGTGTTTCTCTTATGGCAGATTCAAATATGTTTTTTTAGTTTTTCTCTAGCATCAACCGTTTTTGTGTTACGACGGCAGAAAGTATTTATTGGCATCTTCTCATTTTGTATTGTGGTTAAATACTTTAGGACATTAGGACATTAGGAATATAGAGACAGTAAAAAGCCACATGGGCCTATCGAGACTGCCCCAGTCAACCCACTACCAAACATGACTCATAGCAATCCACAAAGGCACGCCTAGGGCTTGTCAAATTGTTGTAACTACAAATCCACCAATTTGGCTTAGGGTCTATCCATTTTTTCTGTACCGCTGATGGCCGCTCGATAATTTTTGAAAACTTTTATATTTTGCATGGCGTTAATGTTATCCCTGAAAGTTCAAAACCACCATTTCGTTTTTGTAGATTTACTCTGGTTGTAACAGGGTGAGCCAAAATGTTTGACCAGGTGGAGCAAAATTTATCACTTAATAGAGGTAACATTTTAAGTCATATCTCCATATTGTTAATTCTTACCAAATTTTCATAGAGAGTGATTTGTTAGGGATACTTTAAGGTACATTTGGCTTTCTGTTTTTTTTTGGGAAAAATAATATTCACAATGAAAATGAATCCGAAAAATTGTGTAAAAATCGAAGAAATTTTCCATTTTTCGTGGGTGTATTATTAAAAGAAGGAAATAATTTAATGATATAAAATTTTGTTGATGATACACTTACTAAAGTAGGGTTTAACTTAATCTTATTTGAAGTTTGGTAAATATTTTAAAAAAAATTTACAGGGTGTCCAAAAATCAATTTTTCGGAAAATTGGTAACTTTGAATCTTAATATCTCTGATGGGGTAGTGCTAAAAAATCTGAAATTTTGCACACATTATACTCATACTACCATAGATGTTTCTATTCCACCTGCAAATACTTGACTTTGTATTTTGCTTTTTTAAAGAAATACAGCCATTCAAAAATGCCTAAAAAAAAAAAATTTTTAGTTTGTTATGATAGTTATTAATTAATAGTTATTATAGTTCAAGACAATACATAGACAAATGAAATAGTGTGGCATCATGAGAAACGAAGAAGCTATGTAAAAAAAAATTTTTAATTTTAAGGTTAATATATATAAGAATGTACCATTATATTTACTGTAAATGACAAAATTAACTCAATAACTTTTAAAAAGTTGATATATATTATGTATATATAATATATATACTATATATATATATAGTATATATATATATATATATATATATTATATATATATATATATAATATATATATAATATATATATATATATGCTATATTATATAGTATATAGCTATAATATATTATATATATATATATATATATAATATAATAATAGTATTATAGTATATTATTATATATATAATATTATATATAATGGATATATATACTCATCAATATTTTCAAATGGTTTGAAAAATTTGGCTAAATCTCAAAAGTCACATTATAATTTTCTAAATTCATCGAATTATTTTGAAAGAAAAGAAAAGAAAAACTTTTCGAAAATGAATGCATAATCTTGGCTGATTTTGCCGAGAACTACACGTACGTAGTCCAAGACGAATTTCAAGGGTATCATTGGGTCAATGACCAAGCTACTTTGCACCCATTTGTTCTATATTTTAGAGATGAAAATAGTAAATTAAGAAGTCACTCTCTTTGTGCTTTAAATAACTACTTAGAGCACAACACATCAGTTGTTCACGTCTTCCAAACATATGTAGTAAAATATATTAAACATAATTTGCCTAAAGTTGAAAAGCTAGTATATTTTTTAGATGGAAGTGGTAGCCAGTATAAGAATAAAAAAAATTTTGTTAACATTTGCCATCACCAAAAAGATTTCGCATTAAAAGCTGAATGGCATTTCTTTGCATCTTGCCACGGGAAAAATGCCTGTGATGGGGTTGGAGGAACAACAAAGTGCGAATTAAACAAAGTCAGCTTACAAGAACAACAAACAATGGACCAAATTCTTAATTATTGACGCAGATATATTCATTCTGCCAAAGAGAATAAGGGAATACTATTTTCTCGTAAAAGAAGAAGAAATTCATGAACACATTGAAAGACTTAAAACGAGATATGAAAATTGTTTGAGAATTAAGGGAACAAGAAACTTTCAAAAATTCTTTCCACTTTCAGAGAACATAATTAGGTGCTATCCAACCTCAAAAACTGACGTTTACGAAGACCACTGTGTCAGCAAAATTGTTTCATTAAGTGTAGAGATAAATGACACAGTAGCTTGCGTATATGATGACCAATGGTGGATTGGAAAGGTAGAAGAAATAAGTGTGGAGAATGATGATGTTTACATATATTTTTATCATCCTTCCGGACCCAGAACTTCATTCAAGATGTCAGATTGCAATCGAGTATGGATCCCAATGAAAAATATTTTACGAAAACTTTCTGGGCTTGAAATAAAAATGTCATTAACAGGCAGAACTTCATTCAAGATGTCAGATTGCGATCGAGTATGGATCCCAATGAAAAATATTTTACGAAAACTTTCTGTGGCTTAAAATAAAAATGTCATTAACAAGGCAGAATTACAGACATCTCAAACAAAGTTTTCTCTGAGAAATCTTCTCCTCTTTCTGAACAACAATCACATATACAGCGCAAAGTAAATAGTATATATAATATATACTAGTATATAATATAATATATATAATATATATATAATAAATATATATATATAATATATATATATAATATATATATATATATATAATATATAATATATATATTATATATATAGATAATTTTTCAAAAGTTATTTAGTTAATTGTCAATTTACAGTAGATATATGGTAGCTGATTCTTATGTTATTAACACTTAAAGATTAATTTTTTTTAACATTTGTTTTCATTTTCCTTGATGCCACACTATTTCATTTGTCTATGTATTGTCTTTGAAAATAATAAATATAATAATAGCTATCATAACACATACTTAAAAATTTTTTCTTTTTGGCATTTTTGATGGCCTGTATTTCATTTCTTAAAAAACAAGCAAATACCAAAGCCAATATTGCAGGTGAAGAACTGATGTGTTGTGCTCTAAGTAGTTATTTAAAGCACAAAGAGAGTGACTTCTTAATTTACTATTTCATCTCTAAAATATAGAACAAATGGGTGCAAAGTAGCTTGGTCATTGACCCAATGATACCCTTGAAATTCGTCTTGGACTACGTACGTGTAGTTCTCGGCAAAATCAGCCAAGATTGTGGCATTTCATTTTAGAAAGTTTTTCTTTCTTTTCTTTCAAAAATTTCGATTGAATTTTAGAAATATAATGGTGACTTTTGAGATTTGCCAAATTTTCAACCATTGAAAATATATATATATATATATATATATATATATATTATATATATATATATATATATATATATATATATATATATTATATATATATATATAATATATATATATATATATATATGTATATATATTATATAGTATATAGTATTATATCAATGCGTGCAGTGAGACTTGTAGATATTGCGTATATCATCAGATTATCAGGAGTATATATATATATATATATATATATATATATAATATAGTATATATATATATACTATATATATATATTATATATGATATTATATACTATATTAGTAGGGTAGGGATATATAAATACGACTAATATAATAGTCATTATATTATATAATTATATATATATATAATATATATATATATATATATATATATAATATATATTATTATATATATATATATATATATATATATATATATTATATATATATAGTATTATATGTATATATATATATATATATATATATATATATATATATATAATATATTATTGATAGATATATTTATGTACCTAATATGGGGCTAAAGGATAAACCTACCTTATTTGAATATATAATCCATCCTCCTTTCCTTTTTTTATGAAATTCTTTTTTATATCCTTCATAAATTTCTGAAATTCTTAACTTCAAGAGATAGGTTCTTTCTAGTTGACAATCATTGAAATAGCTTGAACAATCCGAGTTCCGCTGTTGATTATTCCTTGATATAACTTGTAATTCTTCAATGGGCAGAAAAGCTTTCTTTCCTACTGTTTGCTTGTTGCTAGATGGATCTTAGCAATGAGCTGGCAAAGTTTAAAAAATTCAGGCATACACTTCATAAAGTTTCATTTGTCCTTGGAAGTGTTTTATTAGTTGTACAATACTTTCGTTTCTAAAATTATCCGAAGAATTCAAAACAATCAATTCTTTCTTTAGTCGAATTTTGTCAAAATGGCTTCCGTAGATTTAAATCTGACTTTTAGTTGATTCACAACTGTTTGAAAATCTTTTGCGTATTGTTTAAAATTATGACTGTTTAATAGTTCTATAAAAACAAGATCTTCCAGAGATTTAAATCTGACTTTTAGTTGATTCACAACTGTTTGAAAATCTTTTACGTATTGTTTAAAATTATGACGATGTTCTTGTGAAACGTCTATATTAACATTGTCAATATATTTTGAGGAGAATATCTAGATGGGAATGAAAAAGTAGAAGTTTTCATAACTTCATTAGCACAATAAGTAATATCCAACCTCCGAAACATTAAATAAAACATCAGTAAAGGAAAATATTTCACTAAATGCTTCAAGTAGAAAATTAAATTTAAAATCACCTAATTTGTGCTTGAATCCAATTGCGGAATTGATAGTTATTCCATCCCATTTCTCTACATTATCAATTATTTCATCAAATAACTCAATCAATAAAGATCTATTTTCTTTGGCAATATGAACTAAGCGAGAACTGTAATTCCATTTAGTTGGTGCGGTTTTTGGAAACCTTCTTTTAACTATAGCATCAAGTGCACTTGTCCTTTTAGGCGATTTAGCGAAAAAACTTCCTAAACCACTTAAAACCGTGAAAAATAACTTACATTCCTTAATACTTCCACATGCTTGAGATAAAACTAAATTCAACACATGTGCACAACAATGTACAAAAACTGCAGATGGATACTTTTCCTTTACCTTACTTTGTAAACCATGAAGATGGCCTGACATGGTAGCAGCTCCATCATAGGTTTGAGAAATTAATTTACTTTCACCTTTAATATTTTCTATGCAGCGAAAAACATGTTGAGCTAAAGCATCTGCCGAACGGTCAAGACTTACGTCTGTAAAACCAAGGAATCTTTCTACTATTTCGTTTTCTTTTGTAAGGTATCGTAAAACAGTAGATAACTGTGAAATATTTGATACGTCTGATGTCTCGTCTAAGAGAATTGCAATGAATTTCGCATCAGAAATTTCAGAATGATTTCCCTAAGAATTACATTTTGAATTGATTCAATTAAATCATTTTGAATTCTGTTCGAAACTCCAGAGAAAATTGTCGCTGTTGATAGGTGATTTGCTAATTTTTCATCATACCGGCTCATCAACTGCAGAAGTTCTACATAATTTCCTCGATTATTTGATTCATTTGTTTCATTATGGCCCCTAAAAGATAATTCTTGACAGCCTAGGAATATGACCGCATCTATTAACCTGCGAAGAATTTCTCTATTTCTAGCAACCTTTTCATTGTGTTGTTGGACATCAAATCTTTTTTGTTCATCCAACATAACATCCACACGTACATTACCGAATGATTTGAGGAATAAATATGACTTTATATGTCGCTGTGATCTTTCGTGCTTTTGCATGCTGATGTATAAATTATTTAAATCAGTGTATCCTCCCTCATTCCAAACAGATTTTTCTGATGAAAAAATCAAACAAGGCCAACAAAAAAGTCTATTTAATTTTGAACTCCCAGTCAACCATTTCTTTTTCTCATAATGACATTCTTGAAAATGTCTTACAAAAGTTTTTCCTTTGGTTTTTAGGTCTGGTAATGATGGAGTTAATCTTCCATTTTTAATAATTAAATTTTTTTCTTCAAAGCTTCTCATACTAAATCTTGTTTTTAAAATAAAAGATCTTCAATAACACATTCTGCGGCATCCATTACTCTTATGTTTTTTACAGTGCACACTATAATTTCTTAAGGAAAGGATTTCGTAAAACTTTTAAAAATTTCGACACCAAAAAAAATGTAACTAAGCTCACCATTCACCAAGCTCTGAAGAAGACTAAAGTCTTAGTCACTGCTTAGTAATGCCGTTTCAGCCGTTAACTTTGAAATAAAAATTTCGCTGTGAGCAAAATCACATTTTCCCCTTTTTTCACTATTTTTTTATTTATTTATTATTTTTTCCCTCAAAATAATTATCCAATATTCCAACTGATTTAATTGTAAAGTTATAAATGAATTTGGGTAAGAAAAATATATAGTTGTCCCATAATTTATTAGATACGAAAATGATAACTTTGTACGTTTGGCAGGGTTTTATCTTTTTTCCATTCTTAAGCATTTTCAGCATAAATTATTAACATCAGCTTTGTTATTTTATTATTATTTATTATTATTATTATTATTATTATTATTATTATTATTATTATTATTATTATTATTATTATTATTATTATTATTATTATTATTATTATTATTATTATTATTTTATTATTATATAATATATATATATATATATATAGTATATAATATATATATATATATATATATATATATATATATATATATATATATTATTATATATATATATATATATATATATATATATATATATATAATATATTTATATATATATATATATATATATATATATATATATATATATATATAATATATATATATATATATATAATATATATATATATATATATATATGAGGACAGGACTGACTGAAAACAGTTTGATTAATACGAGTGGAAAATCTGGGTGTCATGCTATTGAAGTACAGCTTTTGTTCGTCATTGTATTAATAATAGGAAATTTACCCGTAAACGCGGTCGCTGAGGGAGATATTTTTAAATGCTACTCAATGAGAAACTGTCATGCTAGCATTTGTTTAATAGAAGTGTTGAATATTGAAGAATTTTAAAATGAATTTAAGATTTTAACACCATAACTTGGCGTAATTTTGTTTCCTGTTCTTTATTATTAGTTTGTAAGCATTTTTTTTATATAATAAGAATTTAGCAAAATTCTATATTTCTTTGGTCATGCTCAGCATGAACTTGCATGCCCTGACCTGCACAGCCACTGAATATATATATATATATATATATATAATATATATATATATAAATATATATATTATATATATATATATATATATATATATATTATATATTATTAAATATATTATAATATATATATATATATTATATATAATATAGGTATGATATATATCAACTTTTTAAAAGTTATTTGAGTTAATTTTGTCATTTACAGTAGATATAATGGCACCATTCTTATGTATATTAACCTTAAAATTAAATTTTTTTAACATTTTTTTTCATTTCTCATTGATGCCACACTATTTCATTTGTCTATGTATTGTCTTTGAACTATATATAACTATAATCATAACTATAACTAACAACAACCTTAAAATTTTTTTTTTTTGGCATTTTTGAAATGGCTGTTATTTCTTAAAACAGCAATACAAAGTCAATATTCGCAGGTGAAGGAAACATCTATGGTAGTACGTATAAATGTGTGAAAATTCAATTTTTAGGCAGCTTACCCCATCAGAGAATATTAGATTAAGTTACTGATTTTCCGAAAAATTGATTTTGGACACACTGTAAATTTTTTTAAAATATTTAACAAACCTTCATATAAGATTTAAGTTAAACCCTACTTTAGTATGTATCATCACACAAAATTTTATATCGTTAAATTATTTCCTTCTTTTAATAATACACCCACGAAAATGGAAATTTTTTCGATTTTTAACACAATTTTTTCGGATTCCATTTTCATGGTGAGAATATTATTTCCAAAAAAAAACAGGAAAGGCCAAATGTACCTTAAAGTATCCCTAACAAATCACTCTCTATGAAATTTGGTATAAGAATTACCAATATGGAGATATGACTTAAAATGTTACCTCTATTAAGTGATAAATTTTGCTCCACCTGGTCAAACATTTTGGCTCACCCTGTTACAACAGAGTTAAATCTACAAAAACGAATGGTGGTTTTGAACTTTATCCAGGGATAACATTAACGCCATGCAAAATTAAAAGTTTTCAAAATTATCGAGCGGCCAACTTCCATTATTTTGGTACGCAAAAAATGGATAGACCCCTTAGTCAAAACTAATGATATATAAATATGATACCCAAACCATCCACATGCATTAATAACTAGGTTATGGTCACACCAATGCCATCTACAATAACTGAACATATAACCTAAAACTCGCCAATTTGCCTTAGTCAAGACATTATATGATTCCAACCCATCCATGAAAGATCTAACCGTTTCTAAAATGTTGCAAATCGGTCACACTCACAACCTCCTCTGGAGAACTATTCCAAAATTTAACAACCCTATACTGAATGAATGCTTTTCTTATATCAAGATGGCATGCTTTTCTTCTAATTTTCTATTATGCCCTGGTCACCTGTCCATGTTCTACTATGAAAAATTTTTGGTCTCTATGTTATCAATAGATGTAAATATTTGTAGACTTGTATCATGTCCCTCTGAGAAAATCCGCCTTTCTACCAGAAAACATTCCTCCTCCTTCCAGCCATCCTCTCATGCTCTTACCTCAACCCAAGAATCATCCTTGTTGCCTCTACGTTGCACTCTCTCTAGCATATCTAAGTCCTTTTCTTTAAATAAGGGGCCCAAACTTGAACAGTACTCTAATACTGGCCTAAATAAGCTTTATTTACCACAGTTTACTTCGGGCTTAATCAGCACATGTCACCACAGATTTTTTACATTAGCTTTCACATTCGTCAGCATCGGCTTAAATTTGAGTAGCTACTTTCAAATTTCGGCAATTATCACACCTAAATCTTTTTCTTGGTCCCAACTAAAGCCACTCCATTCATATCGTAGTTAAAACTTTTATTTGAGTAACCTAGGTGAAGAACCTTACACTTCCTGCCATCGTAACACAAAAACGGTTGATGCTAGAGAAAAACTAAAAACATATTTGGAATCTGCAAAAAACACTGAATAAAAACATAAAAAAAATCAGAAAGAAACAAAAAAAAAAATTATTTTTTTGTAACGGTAAACCACCATACAAAATGAGATCCCAATAAATAATTTCTGCCGTCGTAACACAAAAAAATGGTAAATACTAGAGAAAAACTTAAAAAGAATATCTTTTTTCGCATAAAAAGACTGATATAAAAAAGCAATAAAAAAAATCAGAAGAAAAAATTTATTTTATATTTTTTTTTTTTTTTGTACGGTAACCACCATGACAAAATGAGATGCCAATAAATACTTCCTGCCGTCGTAACACAAAAATGGTAAATACTAGAGAAAAAACTAAATACATATTTGGAATCAGCAAAAAATAACATAAAAACAATAAAAAAAATCAGCAAATCATTTATTTAATTTATTTTTTTTGTAACGGTAACACCATACAAAATGAGA
>JABUQX010020677.1:0-5000 GCA_015478945.1 Trachelipus rathkii
TTATAGCTTTGATATGATATATAGTACTTAAGGAATAGATAGTATATTATATAAGATGTATCTATTATATTATATTATATATATATAATAGTATTATACGATATATTATATAATAGTATTATTATATAGTAGTATATATTATTATGTATATGATATAATACTATATATGATAGTCTAGTATATAACATTATATATATATATTATAATAATATATACACTATATAATTAATATATATAATATATATAATATATATATATATGATAATATATATATATATGATATATATATATATATATATATATACTATATTACTATATTCTAGCAAATATACTATGAAATATAACTATATAAGATATATATAATGTGAGTTATTAATATAATATATAATAAGATAATATATATATATATATTATATTATATAAAATATAATATTATATACTGTTTATGCTATGATAATATATATATATCATATCCTATATATAAACTACTATATAGTATATATATAGTATAGTTATATATATATATTAATATATAATATATATGTATAAATATATATAGTAAATATGCCTATAGAGAAATTTTATGTCTAGTTTTCTTTCAAGTCGCTCAATATCGTTGCTGTTTATCTGGGGCGACTTTTTCCTGTGTCTGTCAATAGCGTTATCCTCAGATCGGATCTATATCTCCTTTACATATTACTTTCTTTTCATTAAATCTTCTTCACCTGCACATCGCTAACTTCTTACTTCACGTCATATGCCGATGAGTTCGACCCTCATTCTTCACACCTTTCAAATTCTGACTTTCACGTGTTTTTAATCTAATACAGAAATTGGATCTTGTCCTTAAAACTTTCCGTGATTCTGGTCTGGATGATTTGGATAGAATTTGCCCAGGGGGGGTCGTCGTCAACCGCTTGTGAAATTCAAATTCATTTAAACCCAGACTTCTCTCTATCTACAAAAATCCTTTTTTCCAAGACACCTGTTTAATTTCCTATCTCTTTCAAGGGTTCTCTCGTCTCTCCTGTGTTGACACATATAAATCCTTGGCCTTAGCAAAACAAATTCCATAGTCTTGGAAGACCTGACATCAAAACGGTTGCAAGGGAGGCCTAAAAGAAACTGGGAGTTCTGTTTTAGACTGGCGAAGACTTTCTTTTTTTTTCCTCTTCTCAGTAACTCCAGCTATACAAGGGTCTAATCCGTTCCTTATGCGCATAGAGGTCACTGCTCGATACCTGGAAGGCTCTGGTTTCAACCCGACTTTTGGATTAGGGTTAGGTCAAAAGGCAAAAAGGCTATAGAGCTGTCCCTGACACTTCTAGTTCACGGAGCGTTGACCGACTTGCTTTACCGTGCCGCGGGATGTTTGGCTTTATACTTCTGTATATATAGGGCGATAGCGTGCAAGTGCTTCGAGGGTGCGATTGGTAAATATTAGATACTGTGGCACGTTTTCGCGTTTTGCAATGTGGGTGCGAAGCTCGTCGGCACACTGAGTCCTGTGTGTGTGATACTTAGTAACAACCAGACTAACGTGCTGCGGGTGCTGCCCTTCTTTCCTGCCACCCGTGCTGGTCCTGTGGAATTCTCTTCCATCTTCTGTGTTTCTTACTGAATTTTAATCTCCCGCACTGTATCCCATAAGTCTGAGTTCATCTGAGTAACGTGCGTTAGATGAATTTCCTGAGGCGTTCAACGACCCCTCCTTGAACAGGGCCCTGCCCGTTAGCTGCGGTGACAACTGTACATATATTAATATAATTATAAATATATAAATATAGTATATAGTATATATAGGATATATGTATTATATATAATGTATATTATGGTGATATTAGTATATGTATATAGTAATATAATAGCATATATATGGTGTAATATAGTATAATATAGTATATATTATAAGGAAGTATTTACGACAGAGATATAATATATACTAGTAATAATATAATATATATTATAGTATATAGTAATATGATAGTAGTATATTTATTAATATAATATATATCACGATATTATATATATATATATTAATAGTAATTATATATAATATATATAATTAAATATATATATACTATATATACTATATATATAATATATATAATACATTATATATATATTAGGTATATATATATATATATAAATATGTGATATAACTATACTATATATCTATCTATCTATATACTATTATACGTAACGACTAGTATATATAGTATACTAGTAATATACTATACTATAAGCTATAGTATATATATATATAATATATATATATAATATATATATATTATGATAGTATATATTAATATATCTATATAAGTATAATATTAACGCTATAAGATTTATATATCAGTATATATAATTATCAGATCATATAATACGCAGTAGTATATATATGTACATCCTATTATATCGTATAATATATAATATTATATAATATATATTATATATATACCTATATGAATGTATATAATAATATATATATATATAATGTATTATTGTACGCAATGATATATACATGAGTACTGTATATATTATATAATATATTACGTGTATATATTTATATATATAGGATATATGAGTCACTCAATATATATATCTATTATATTTATATATCATATTTTACCGGACTGCACGAGCAGAGCCCTAATATAGAAGGGGGTGCACTTAATTAACGTCCGACCTGGACGAAGCCAAACCCACCCGACCATTTGCGAGCCTGGGACCCTCGCTTTGTTTGGCGAGTGCTCTACCATTGAGCTACCGGGCGCTTATAGTATAAATAAATATAAAATACAAAAGAAACACAAATATACTAATAAATACATAGATACACAAGCATATACATATACTAATAATATTATAATGATTAATATTATTATTAAAAAGCTAAACACTATTTCAAACAAAATTTCATTATCTTTCACTATCAATCACTACTAATCACTATATTTTAATATTATTATTATTATTATTATTATTATTATTATTATTATTATTATTATTATTATTATTATTATTATTATTATTATTATTATTATTATTATTATTATTATTATTATTATTATTATTATTATTATTATTATTATTATTATTATTTTAATAATTAGTTATTATCAAATTAGTCAACAAAAATAAATCAAAAATATCAAAATAAACGAACTAAAAATAAGAGGAGAAATAATTAAAGGACAAAAGGAAATTGCCGACCAACTCAATAAGCACTTTGTAAACATTGGTAAGCAAACTGCGGTAGGCAGGCCTCCAAGTCAAACCGCATTTGAGACCTTCATGGGACAGTGTGGTTCTCGCTTCTCTTTTCAAAATATTGTGGCTTCAGAAGTCAAAACGATAATCGCTGAACTAAAAAATAAGAAATGCGATCTTTTTACCATTCCAAACCACATTTACAAAATATTATAATTGACTCTCCTTTAAAAGACCTCTTTAACATCTCCCTTCACACGGGAATTTTCCCAGAAATTTTAAAAGTCTCACGTGTCACTCCTGTGCATAAAAAAGGTGATAAAAATGATCCCATAAACTATAGACCGATCTCAATTTCACAAACGATTAGCAAATTATTTGAAAAATTACTGTTGAAGCGCTTGACAGAATATCTTAATATGAATAACATTCTTAACGACCTTCAATTTGGCTTTAAGAATAGGGCAACAACTGAAGCCCTTGTTTGTATGACGGAAAAAATATATGAAAATATAGAACACAAAAACTCATCTGCGCTTATTTTATTGGATCTTACAAAAGCTTTTGATACAATAGATCATCGTATACTTCTGAGAAAAATGTATAAAATGGGAATTCAAGGAAATACACTACAATGGTTTAAAACATATCTAGAAGGGAGATCACAGTATATCAAATTGGGTGAAATACGTTCGGATAAACTGCAAATAAATTGTGGTATTCCACAAGGATCTATACTTGGCCCTTTACTATTTACTCTTTATACTAATGACATATTTAACTCACACGATTCTTTCATGGTTGCTTTTGCCGATGACATGTCAATATTAATAAGTGATAAAGATCCAAACATCCTATCAGAAAAAACGATAGACACATTAAATAAGATTGCAACATGGATCGATTACAACAAACTTACACTAAATGTACAAAAAACTTCATACATTCTTATTAGCAATAAAACTATAACTGATAATTTCAACATAAACATAAAAGCAGTTGAACTGAAAAGAGACACATATGCAAATGATGAAAGATTAACATTTAAAGAACATATTAAACAGTTAGTGAGTAAACTAGCAAAGTACATGTATATACTAGTCAAATTAGCAAAATACATTCCTCTATATATACTGAAAAAGATATATAATGCTCATGTGCATCCACTTTTACTATATTGTCTCCCAGTATACGGTATAGCAAATAAATCAGTTATTCAACCGCTTATAACTATGCAAAAACGTTTTATACGACTCCTAAGCGCTGCTAGAAGCTTCTATGATCATACAACACCTTTATTTAAAAAACTTAAAATACTGCAGTTCGAAGATCTGTTAAAGCTATCTCTTTTAAAAGAGCAGCATAAGATCATAAATAATAAATAAAGCCTGCAACTTATTGTTATCTAATTTTCAAAATAATCAGAATCGAAGAAGTAGAGCACTACGAAATAGTTCAGATATCAACCCCCCTTTATTTAGATTTAGAAAAAGCTAGACAAGGCAGCTAGCTATTAAAGGTGCAAATTTTATAACGAATTAAGCAAATAACTTAAAAAATGAAGAATGCTTCAAAGCACATCCATTTAAAGACAAAAAGTGTTATATTGATAAGTACATTATTATTATTATTAATTTTTATTATCTATTTTAATTTATTAATTATTACATATTATTAATTATAGGATTATTATTAGTTATTCTTATTATTATCTATTATTATTTTATTATTATATTATTATTCAATTATTATTATTATTATTATTATATTATTATTATTATTATCTATTA
>JABUQX010020677.1:7500-15000 GCA_015478945.1 Trachelipus rathkii
AGGAATACACTACAATGGGTTTAAAACAATATCTAGAAGGGAAGATCACAGTAATAACTCAAATTGGCTGAAAATACGTTTCGGATAAACTGCAAAATAATTGTGGTAATTTCCACCAGGATCTATATTTGGCCCTTTACTATATAACTCTTTATACAATGACATATTTAACTCACACGAATTCTTTATGGTTGGCTTTTGCCGATGACATGTCGATATTAAATAATGATAAAGATCCAACATCGCTATCAAGAGAAAACATAGAACAACCTAAATACGAAAATTGCAACATGGATAAGATTACCACCCACACAAACTTACACTAAATGTAAAAACTTCTAACACTTCTTATTAGCAATAACTATAACTGAATAATTTTCCACATAAACCATAAAAGCAGTTGAACTGGAAAAGAGACCACATATGCAAGCATAATTGGGGTAATAGTTGATGGAAAAGATTAAACATTTAAAGAACATATTAAACAGTTAGTGAGTAAACTAGCAAAGTACATGTATAGTACTAGTCAAATTAGCAAAATACATTCTCTATATAGACCTATGAAAAGAATATATAATGCTCATGCGTGCATCCACTTTTTTTTACTATATTGTCTCCCAGTATACGGTATAGCAAATAAATCAGTTATTCAACCGCTTATAACTATGCAAAAACGTTTTATACGACTCCTAAGCGCTGCTAGAAGCTTCTATGATCATACACACCTTTATTAAAAAACTTAAACATACGCAGTTCGAAGATCTGTTAAAGCATCTTTCTTTTAAAAGAGAGCATAAGATCATAAATAAAAGCCTGTAACTTACTTGTTATCTAATTATCAAAAATAATCCAACATCGAGAAGTAGAAGCACTAACGAAATATGACATTCAACGCCCCTTTATTTTAGATTAGAAAAGCTAGACAAGCAGCTATGGCTATAAAAAGGTGCTAAACTTTATACGAATCATAATTTAAAAAATGAAGATCGCTGTAAGCAATTTACATTTAAAAGTTGAAAAAAATGTTATATTGTAAGTACTAATATTGAATATTATTATTTTTTCATTATTTTTTTATTATTATTAATTAATTATTGTTAAATATTAATACTATTATTATTATTTATTATTATTATTATTATTATTATTATTATTATATTATTATTATATTAATTATAATTTAATTCATTTTTATTATTAATTATTATTTATTATTATTATTATTATTATTATTTTATTATTATTAGTTATTATTATCATTATATTTTATTATTATTATTATGGTAATTATTATATTTTATTTTATTATTATTATTATTGATTATATTATTATTATTATTTATATTATATTACTATTATTATATATATTATTATTAATGTTGATAATTTTTATTATTATTATTATTATAATTATATTATTATTATTTTATTATTATTATTATTATGTATACTTTTTTCTTTATTATTATATTATTATTATTATTTATTATTATTTTTTATTATTATTAATTATTATTATTATTATTAACTTATTGTATTAATTATTATTATTATTATTATTATTATTACTGTGATTATAATTTTGAAAATTGTAATTGTGATTGTTATTATAATGGCAATACTAGTTATTATTATTATTTTATTATTATTATTTTATTATTTATTAATTATTAATTATTATTATTGATTATTTTTGGTTTCTTATATTATTATTAGATTATATTCTTATTATTATTTTATTATTATTAATTATTATTATATTCATTATTATTATTAATAAAATATTCTTATCTTCTATAGTTAAAATACCCTATTCTTCGTTAATTAATTTCTTTTTTTTTTTTTATTTTTTTTATTTTTTTTTTTTTTTTTTTCTTTTTTTTTATTTTTTTTTTTTTTCGTAAAATATTTCTTTTTTTTTTTCTTTATTTTTTATTATTATTAGTTTATTGTATTATTAAAATTACCAATATTATATTATTATTTTTAATATAATTATCATATTATTAATTTTTATTATTATTATTACGTATTTATCTTCATGATGATAATTATTATTAATTACTTATTATTATTATTATTATTATTATTATTATTATTATTATATTAATTGATTATTAATTTATTATTATTATTATATATTATTATTATTATTACTTATTATTATTATTTTATTAATATTGTTTATATTATTATTATTATATTATTACTATATTATTATTATTATTGATTATTATATTATTATTAATTATTATTATTATTATTATTAATTTTTATATTATTATTATTATTATTATTATTATTATTATTATTATTATTATTATTATTATTATTATTATTATTATTATTATTAATCATCATTATTATTCACCCTTGAAACAAGTGGAATATCATTATATTTCCAGTTTATAACGATAGCCTAAAGGAAAACAGTGTAAACCACAAAAATCCAAAAGGAATTTTGGTCGGACGCTGCGAATATCACGTTCATATTTATTATTATTATTATTATTATATATTATTATTATATTATCTATTATTATATTATTATTAGTTATTATTTATTATTATTATTATATTATTATTATTATTATTATATTATTATTATTTATTACTTATTATATTATTATTTTATTATTAATTTAGTTATTATTATTAGTATATTATTATTATTATTATATAATGTATTATTATTATTATTATGTATTTTTATTATTATTTAATTATTATTTTATTATTATATTATTATTATTATTATTATTATTATTATTATTATTATTATTATTCATTATTATTATTATTATTATTATTATTATTATTATTATATTATTATTATTATTATTATAACATTCTTCTTTCTACTTTTTCTTATTCTTCCCCTTTTCTTTTCATTATTATTATTACTATTATTATATTACTATTATTATTATTTATATTATTATATTATTATTATTATTATTATTATTCTAATTATTATTTTATTATTATTATTATTAATTTATTATTATTATTATTATTATATTATATTATTATTATTATTATTATTGATTATTATTATTATTATATTAATAATAAATGACATATCATTATTATTATTATTCTTATTAATTATTATTATTATTATTATTATTATTATTATTATTATTATATTATTATTATTTATTATTATTATTATATTATTATTATTATTATTATTATTATTATTATTATTTATTATTATTATTATTATTATTATTATTATTATTATTATTTATTATTATTTAATTATTATTATTATTATTTATTATTATTATTAATTTTATTATTATTAATTAGAATATTTTATTATTATTATTATTATTATTAATTAATTATTTATTTTATGTAATTATTATTTTATTATTTTATTATTATTAATATGTATTATTATTATTATTATTATTTTGATTATTATTATTTTTATTATTTATTATTATTATTTATTTATTATTATTATTATTATTATTATTATCCATTATTATTATTAATATATTGTAACATAATTATTGAGTTATGAAAAACTCATAGTTACTTACAAATTGGGATAGTCACTAGGTATTAATATCATTATGTTAATTATTATTATTATTAAGGATTATTATATAATATTAATTATTATTATTATACTTATATTATTATTATTATTATTATTAATTAATTTTATTATTATTATTAAGTTAATTATTATTATTATTTATTATTATTATTATATTATTATTTATTATTATTATTGATTGAATTCCTATGTATTAATATTATTATATATTACATTATTAATTATTATTATTGAATATTATTATTATTATTATTATTATTTTTATTATGATTATTATTATTATTATTATTATTATATATTATTATTATTATTATTATTGTATTATTATTATTATTGCATTATTATTATTATTGATTATTATTAATATGGTTATTATGTATTGTGATTGTTAATATTATTGATTAAGTTATTTACTTTATTATTATTATTATTATACTATAATTATTTATTATTATTCATTATGATTATTATTATTAATTATTAATTATTATTTATTATTATATTATTATTAATTATTATTATTATTATTTATTATTATTATTATTTTTATTATTATTATTATTATTGTTAATTATTATTATTATTATTATTATTATTATTATATTAATTATTAATATTTTCTAAAATTATTATTATTATTAATTATTAATTATATTATTATTATTATTATTATTATTATTATTATTATTATTTTATTTATTATTATTCATTATTATTATATTATTATTATTATTGATTATTATTATTTTTAATTATTACTATTATTATTATTATTATTGTTATTAATTATTCATTGTATACCTAATTATTTGAAGTTATGGAAAAAAATTCTAGTCTGACAGTCTGATCGGGAATAGTCATAGGTTATTTGAATAATCATTTAATGCTATTAACCATTATTATTATGTAAATTAAACGACATAAAAATTACTATTGAAAGGAAGAGGCATCAGCTTATGTTGATGCTCAAAATATAATTGTAATAAACAATGAAGAAATATGAAGAAAGAGAGATGTATTGTAATTCGGGGCTCAAAGGACACAACACTGTGTGGCAATTAGTAGACCCATTTCAGATAGGAAGGGAAAGTGCATCCTATTTACTTGCTTATTGAAATTGTAATATTATAAAATTATGTGTATCTCTATTAAAGGATGAAAATTGTAACTTATCTTGAATAAATATTTTTATTATTATTTTGATTATTATATTATTAATTATTATTATATTATTATATATTATGTATTATTATTATTATTATATTATTATTATTAATTATTACTAATTATATTATATTATTATATGATTATTATTAATTATTATTATATTATATTATTATGTATTATATTGATTATATTATTATTAGTGTATATGTATATTATTATTATTATACTAATACCTATATTTTAATATTATTATTATTATTATTATTTATTAATTATTATTATTATCAATATTTATTATTATTATTATTATTAATATTATTATTATTAATTATTATTATTATTAACTTATATATTAATTATTATTATTATTATATTATTATTAATTATTATTATTATTCTTAATTATTATTATTATATATTATTATTATTTTATTATTAATTATTATAATTTTATAATTATTTTATTATTACTTATATTTATTATTATTATTATTAATTATTATTATTATTATTATTATTATTATTATTATTATTATTATATTATTTATTTTATTCATTATTATTATTATTATGATGATTATTATATTATTATTATAATTAATTATTATTGATTATATACACTATGATTTAATATTAATATTCTATGCTCTATTCACTATTCACCAAATATCACTATATTAAGTGTTATTATTATCACTATCACCACTATCACTATTATTATATCACCACCATTCGCAAAAAATTAATGAGAAGGGGGTTTTCAGACCTTGCTACCAGGCAAGAGAATTTGTTAAATTTCCTTAATATGACTTGACGATTGCCTTGAGAAACGCAGCTTCACCTTCTACAATGTATTATTTTAAATTTCTTCTTTATAATTTTATTTTTGTATTTGATAATTAATTTCTTCTCCCAAAAATAGCCAAAAGGAATGATTTAAAATTTTGCAGCTCCTCGAACCTAGATTACAAATGAAATAAATTTAAATGTTTGATTTTTTACATTTTTAAAATCCAAAATCGTAATTTTGTTTTCCCTTTAAGTTGATAGTTACTTTGAACCAAAAGCTTTCTTCTTCTTCTTCTTCTTCTTCTTCTTCTCTCTCTCTCTCTCTCTCTCTCTCTCTCTCTCTCTCTCTCTCTCATCGTCTCTCTCTCTCTCATCTCTCTCCTCTCTCCTCTCCTCTCTCTCTCGTCTCTCCCTCGTCTCTCTCTCTCTCCTCGTTTCTCTCTCTCTGCTTAAAATACTTCGAACCAAATTCTTCGTACGAAGATTTTAAACTATTTAATATTTATTTATTTATAATATTTATATATTTAATTTATTTAGGACTATTTACATATTTAATCTTATTTAAGACATTTACATATTTATTTCATTTAAGACTATTTAGGATTTAATTAAATTTTTTATTTTATATTATTAATATATTTATTTTTTATTATTTAAACTATATATATATATAAGTATTATATAATATATATATATATATATATATATATATATATATATATATATATATATATATATTATATATATATATATATATATAATAATATATAATTATATATATAATTATATATATATTTTATATAGTATAATATATAATATATAATATATATATATTATATAACTATAGTATATATATATATATAATATATATATATATATATATATATATATAATATATATATATTTGTTGACGATGCCATTTTGTAAGTTAGAATAAAAAAAGTTTTAATAAAAAAACTAATACCTTTCAAACTCATTACCATTAAAAAAAGTTTTGAAACCAAATAAAATTCAAAATTGCAATCAAACTCAATGCATCTATATAAAGTTCCGCAATAACCTGCCCATCAATATATATTGACGAAACTATCCGAATTCAGAGAAGAAAATATCAATTATAAGGGCTGTTTAACAATAGACTCCAATTCATCAATTGACATTTCACAGGCAACTTAAACCCATAAAGAATCACATGGAAGAAATGCCAGCCTATTATATTATATTTCAGATCTAATAAAGGGAAAACAATATGAACATCCTTTTTGCATATAAAATAGTAAATAATTTTGAAATTCTTCTGCTGACCTGAAATATCCGCCTTTTTAAAAGACTTTATGCAAGGGGAAAAGACAAAAACAGCTGGAGTTAAACCTGGGGAGTAAGAAGATTGAGAAAGCACATGTACGTGTCTGTTTGTCAGATATTCAGGAACCATCTAGTTAACGATGTTGCCATAGTAACTGCCATGGTGGGCAACTACCCAAAAATGAAACCGAAGACGACGGAAAATATCAATGTACATATGCTTGGTAACTGTATGACCCTGAGGTATGAACTTCGAAGTACCCGAGACCTTTAATGTCCAAAGAAAACTTCAGCATGATTTCCCTTTTGAACGATCTCCTCGAAGCTTCTATAGATGTTTGCGAATATTTGCCCCCTCACTGTGAAAACCTGGCTTTTCCCAGCATGGTAACGGTAAAACCACGTCTCATCGCCAGATTTTGTCAATACTTGAATTAGCTACAATTTGCAACGAGATGTCCATTTCGGTAGTCGCAGGCCTCTTCACCACCTGATCTCTGGTGAGAAATCTTAGGACAAGGTGAGTACATACTCGTTGCATGTTCAAGTCTTGTGCGAGGATCGGGTGACGACTGCCATGAGAAATCCCGACAATATTGGCAACATCATCGATGGTTTGCCTCCGGTCAGTTCAGATTATCTCCAGTACTCTAGCAATGGTT
>JABUQX010020677.1:35000-45000 GCA_015478945.1 Trachelipus rathkii
TCGTTTTATTTTATTCCAGAATCCAGCTTTTATCATTCCAGAATCCTGTTTTATTTCATTACAGAATCCTGCTTTATTCCATTCCAGAATCTTGTTTTATTTCATTCCAGAATCCTGTTTTATTTCATTCCAGAATCCAGTTTTTTATCATTCCAGAATCCTGTTTTATTTCATTCCAGAATCTTGTTTTATTTCATTCCAGAATCCTGTTTTTATTGCATTCCAGAATCCTGTTTTATTTCATTCCAGAATCCAGTTTTATTTCATTTCAGAATCCAGTTTTATTTCATTCCAGAATATAGTTTTATTTCATTCCAGAATCAAGTTTTATTTTATTCCAGAATCCAGTTTTATTTCATTCTAGAATTCTGTTTTATTTCATTCCAGAATCCATTTCAGAATCCTGTTTTATTTTATTCCAGAATCCAGTTTTATTTCATTCCAGAATCCAGTTTTATTTCATATCAGAATTAAGTTTAATTTCACTCCAAAGTCCTGTTTTATTTCATTCCAGAAAACAGTTTTATTTCATTCCAGAATCCAGTTTTATTTGATTCCTGAATCTAGTCTTATTTAATTCCAGAATCGTATTATTTTATTCTAGAATCCAGTTTTATTTCATTCCAGAATCCAGTTTTATTTCTTTCCGCAATCCAGTTTTATTTTATTCCAGAATCATGTTTTATTCCATTCCAGAATCCTGTTTTATTTCATTCCAGAATCCTGTTTTATTTCATTCGAGAATCAAGTTTTGTTGTATTCCAGAATCCAGTTTTATTTCATTTCAGAATCCAGTTTTATTTCATTCCAGAATCCTGTTTACTTCATTCAGAATCCCTGTTAAATCTGTCTTAAATAAAACTAACACCTTTTTAACAAAGAAATTGCAATATAATCTTTCTGGCTTCTCTTCTTGCCACTCTTTATGATGTCTTGCATAAAGATATGAACTCAAACTGTGATTTTTCCACTTTCTTCCCCTAATTTCTTCAGATGGCTTCAAAGCTACTTCACAGCGATCTACAACTCGGTTTCATTGTCTTTCTACTTGACATAATTATATCTTTCTACTTGACATTATTATATATTTCTACTTGACATAATTATATCTTTCTTCTTGATATAATTATATCTTTCTACTTGACATAATTATTCACACAGCTCTAACATCTTCGAAAACAAAACTAAAACCTTCGTCTGTTCATATTATTCTTGTGGCTTCTTTTCCTCGTTATTACTCTTAGAAGAAGCACATTATTACTCTTTCTTATATATATATATATATATATATATATATATATATATAGGCTATATATATAATATATTATATATATATATATATATATACTATATATATATATATATATATATAGAGAGAGAGAGAGAGAGAGAGAGAGAGAGAGAGAGAGAGAGAAAGATGGGAGAGACAGAGACAAGCAGACAGGCAGACAGGCAGACAGGCAGACAGGCAGAGAGTGAGAGAGGCATACAGGCAGAGAGGCAGACAGAGTTGAAAAGAGAGAAAGGCCTGAGACAGAGACATAGACTGAGGGAGAGTGGGAGAGAGGAACCATATACAAGCATACAGACTCTGATACACAGAAAGAGAAAGAGAGATCAGAGACAGTGTAGACAGAGACAGAAAGAGAGACATGAGGGAGACCAGAGAGAGGCAGGCAGAGACAAAATGAGAGATCAAAGACAGGCAGACAGAGACAGAAAGAGAGAGATGGGAGAGTTGCCAGACACAGGCAGACGAAGACTGAGACAGAGAAAGAAAGAAAGAAAGAAAGAGAGCGTGAGAGAGCAGAGACAGGAAACTAGAGACAAAAAGAGAGACCAAAGACAGGAAGACAAAGACAGAAGGAAAGAAATACCATAGATATGAGGCAGATACTAAGAAAGAAAGAAAGAGAAAGAGAGAATGAGAGAGAGCAGAGACAGGCAGACAGTGACAGAAAGAGAGAGAGATGGACAGATTGTGAGCGAGAAAGATCTAGGATACGCAGACAGAGGCAAAAAGAGTGAGAGAGAGAGCGAGAGAGAGAGAGAGACCAGAGAAGGCTGACAGAACTTTAAGCAGAGAGAAGAAAATGACAGAATGAGAAAGAGAGAAGAGACAAACAGACAGAGACAGAAAGTGAGAGAAACAGAGAGAGAAGAGACAGCCAGAAAGAGAGAGAAAAAGTAAGAAATGAGAGAGAGAGAGTGAAAGAGAGAGGTTTAGGAAATGCATAGTTGGAGCCAAAATTACTATAACATTCTTCTCACCTGGAAACGCCTTGAAAGCAATTCAAACGATATTTTTTCTTGTAAATTGAAATAAAAATTTCATTAAAAATCGTTGGTAACATTTTTTCACTTAAATTATTTGATAATAATAATATAATATTGCATTATATTATTTTTCATTTTATTACATTACACTATTATATATTATATATTTTATATATTATATTATATTATATTATATTATATTATATTATATTATATTATATTATATTATATTATATTATATTATATTATATTATATTATATTATATTATATTATATTATATATCATATATCATATATCATATATCATATATCATATATCATATATCATATATCATATATCATATATCATATATCATATATCATATATCATATATCATATATCATATCATATATCATATATCATATATCATATGATATATTTATTATATTATATTATATTATATTATATTATATTATATTATAGTTATTATTATATTATCGCATTTATTATTTATCATTTATCATTTATCATTTATCATTTATCATTTATCATTTATCATTTATCATTTATCATTTATCATTTATCATTTATCATATATCATATCATATCATATCATATATCATATATCATATATCATATATCATATATCATATATCATATATCATATATCATATATCATATATCATATATCATATATCATATATCATATATCATATATCATATATCATATATCATATATCATATATCATATATCATATATATAATGTTAAATCAAATCTTCACGTGTATTTTTAATGTTCCATTATATTATATTATATTTATATTATAATTATATTATATTTTATTATATTATATTATATTATATTATATTTTCCTAAGAATCAGAAAATAAGAAATCAAACTGATTTCATTAAATTTTTTATCTCTTTCTCTCTCTCTCTCTCTCTCTCTCTCTCTCTCTCTCTCTCTCCTCTCTATATATATATATATATATATATATATTAAGATATATATATATAGTAGTTTATATATATATATATATATATATATATATATTATATATATATATAATATAGTACATATATCTTATATATATATATATATATTCTATATTATCTTATATTTTAATACTATCTACAGAACTAGAAAGGGAATCTGTATATAAAGATAAAAATTTTGGCGCTAAAAATATTTAATATATATATTTTTAGTATCCACCCGGCAAATATAATAGGAAATATTTGTATCTTTATATATATATATATATATATAGGTAGTATAATATATATCTAATAGTCATATATTATATATATATGAGTATATATATATATATATATATATATATATATATATATATAACTAACTATATATAATATAATATAATATATATTTATACTATATATATTATATAATAATATTATATATATAATATATAATATATAATATATATATATATTATTTATATATATATATATATATATGCATATTTTTTTATTGGCAATTTTAGCTATAAAAGAAGAATTTTCAGTAGACAAAGTTTAGCCATTACTTGAACTTTTATTGTAGAGATTTGCAAGTGTAAGCTGAATTTTAGCTTTTTTCTGACTTTTTTTCCTAGTTTCTTTTTTTTTTTTACTTTTTTTTCTCACGCATATATTTTATGTATAAACTTTTTAGGAGTTTTTATGCTAAAAAGAAGTCGGGATATTTTCTTTCATACACGCCTTAATTCTATCTTTTTATACTTATAAAAGTATTAGGATGTTAGCAAGTTAAAAAAAAAATCCTCGTGTGAAACCAAAAAAAAAATCTCCGTGTGAAACAATTGTGTTCTTAACACTTGGCGAAAGACAGTTAAAAGTTATATGAAGTCTCCCAAGTTTTTACCTTTTTTATTTTCTGGTGGGGAAAAAAATTATTTTATGGTAATTAAATAATTGTTGAGAAGTTTTTTTTTTTCTATATATAGTTTTGAAACTAAGAAGTTGGAATTAAATAATTTGCTATATGAAAAAAAAGAATTTAAAATTATTTAAAATATCTGTAAAAATTCCTTCAAAACATAAAAAAAATATAAACCCAAACATTGAAAAAATACATCCCCATGATAAACCCTTGAAAAAAATGCTACACCAAATTCAAAAAAAAAAAAAAAAAAAAAAAAAAAAAAAAAAAAAAAAAAATTAAATATCCTATTTTTTATTTCCTTAAGTTTTGGAATTTTTTATTCCTCTCATTCTTATTTAAAAATTCATTTTTTGCATATTTTTTTATTTAATCAACAATATCGACAAACTTTAACTAATCTTTGATATTTTTGTATTATCAGCTAAAAATTATACACTATATTATTTTTGACATAATCAGCTAAATATATAGTATATAGTAATAGATATATATTATATATGTATTAATAAATGTACTATACTCATAATATATATATATAAGATATAATATATATATATATATATATATATATATATATATATATATATTATATTATATACTATAATAATATAAGATACATTTAAATAAAAAGATACATTATTTTCAATATTATGAACTGCAAATGTCCTTATAGAGCTTTTTTAAAATAGTTTTAAAATTAAATAATTTAATTTTATAACTCTATGGAAAAAAAGCATAAGAGTAAGATGATTAAAAACACTTGGAATAAAAGTTAAATTTTAAAATTTACAAATATATAAATATAAGTAAATAAATAACAAAATAAATAAAACTAAAAAATAAAAGTAGGCGAAAATAAAATTATTCTGTTGACAAATTAATAAACATATCAATAAAAAATTTGCAAGAGAAAAAAATTGAAGTAAATTTTTTTTTAGAGTTTGCAAATATATAAATTTAAGGTAAGTAAAACAAATAAATAAATAAATAATAATGCTAATAATTGTTTATTGATAGCTCAAGTAGAAACTTCAGTAACATAGGGAGTCTGTTATCTGCTTTGAAATATAAAGAACATAATTGGCTGATTTGTGGAGATCTAAAGGTATATTGATGTTAAGGTATGTTGATGGGATAGATAGCCGAGCAGACAAGCAGCAATATGTACAATGAGACTGGCCAGTAAGGTCATATTTGGAACCCGGTTCATACATCGTTGTGTCTCACGCTCTAGTGGATAGGCGGAAGGTTCTATTTCCACCGCTGCAAATCAAGCTTGTAATTATGAAAAACTTTGTCAAAGCAATGAATGTAGAGGGTACAGCTTTCGCTTTTCTGAGGAAAACTTTTCCTCCCGTAAGCAAGGCAAAACTGAAAGCAGGTGTTTTTGATGAACCTCAGATCTGGGAACTTATGAAAGATTTGACATTCATCGAAAGTATGGAGGAAAATGAGAGTGCTGCCTGGCACTCATTCACATCAATTGTGAATAACTTTCTGAGCAATCACCGAAGTCCAGAGTATGAACATATTGTGGAAGAGCTATTACAGAGCTTCATGGCTCTTGGTGCATTCATGTCCATAAAGTTGCATTTTCTCATCTCTCATTTACAGTACTTTCCATAAAACTATGGTGACTTTAGCAAGGAACACGAAAACGGTTAAATCAGGATATTCGTGTAATGGAAGAGAGGTACAAAGGCAGATGGGATGTCAGCATGCTTGCGAACTACTTACTACTGGTGCCTCAAGAGACATTTCACAAACGAAACATACACGAAAATCCTTGCGAAAACCATTTATTCTGCAATAACTGTTCCCCTTTGTCTTCTTATGCTTTACTTTAATATTGATTGTGATTGTCCACATATTTTTATATGTATTTTGTACATTTTCGGATAAGATAAAGCTCATATTTGGTAATAAAAATTATTTAAATTGTAAATTAGTTACTTTCATAGCTATTTTCTCTTAAAATTTAAAGAGAACAAAAACTAGACCTGAAAGAGGAAAATGAGGTACATTTTTGAATACCGCATGCAAAAAATACATATCTTAACCGTTGTTAAACCTTAGACCTCTAGCATGTTGCAGACCAGTGCTATAAATATCATTTATAATATTCAATAATATTAATACAATATAATTATAATAAAATGCGACCCAAAAGATTGGAAAAAAAGTCTAAAGTGACAAATACAAAATATAAAATAATAATAATAATAATAATAATAATAATAAAAATAATAATAATAATAATAATAATAATAATAATAATAATAATAATAATAATAATAATAATAATAATAATAATAATAATAATAATAATAATAATAATAATAATAATATTATTACTATTAATATAATAATTTAATAATAATATTAATATAATAATAAATAACTATAATAATAATAATAAAAATAATAAATAATAAAAATAAGTAATAAGAATATAAATCAATAAATAAATTAAGTAATTGATATAAATAAATAATAATAATAATAAAATAATAATAATAATAATAATAATAATATAATAATAATAATAATAATAATAATAATAATAACCAGTTTATTATTGATAAAAAAATTAAAATAATAATAATAATAGTGATATTAACAATAATATTAATGATAATAATAAGGATAAAGATAATGATATTGATAATGATGACAATAATAAAAATAATAATAATAATAACAATAATAATAATAATAATAATAATAATAATAATAAAATAATAATAATAATAATAATAATAATAATAATAATAATAATAATAATAATAATAATAATAATAATAATAATAATAATAATAATAATAATAATAATAATAATAATAATAATAATAATAATAATAATAATAATAATAATAATAATAAAATAATAAAAATAATAATAATAATATAATAATAAATATATATAATAATAATAATAATAAATAAGATAACAAAAAAAATAATAATAAAATAAAAATTAAAATAATAAAAATTAAAAATAATATAATATAATAATAATAATAATAATAATAATAATAATAATAATAATAATAATAATAATAACTTCAATTATAAAAACGCTTATTCTGTCAAAATATTACATGTTTCATTTATTATTAAAATAAAAATTTAATTTAAAGCTATTTTTGACAAGAATTGAGCTTCAGGTGTGACAATTTCGTCCCATAGATACATAGCACAGTAGAAATAGCAATAATAATAATAATAATAATAATAATAATAATAATAATAATAATAATAATAATAATAATAATAATAATAATAATAATAATAATAATAATAATAATAATAATAATAATAATAATAATAATAATAATAATAATAATAATAATAATAATAATAATAATAATAATAATAATAATAATAATAATAATAAAATAATAATAATAATAATAGTAATATAATAATAATTTTTTATATTAAAGGAAGAATAATCCTAATAGTAATAATAATTAATAATAATACTAATGTAATAATAAGTAATTAAAATAATAATATAAGAATCATAATAATATAATAATAATAATTAATAATAATAAATAATGATAATATTAATATATAATAATAATAATAATATAATAATAATAATAATAATAATAAATATAATATAATAATATAATAATAATAATAATAATAATAATAATAATAATAATAATAATAATAATAATAATAATAATAATAATAATAATAATAATAATAATAATAATTAATAATAATAATAATAATAATAATAATAATAATAATAATAAGAAATATTTTTCAATAATACTTGCTATTTTTGAAACACTTCTTGTAAACAGTAATTTATAAGTTCTATCATGTGTTTTGCCTTATTGTTATGCTTAATATATTCGAAATAACCTTAGTTTAAAATTACTGCAAAAAAAAAAGATTTATAGTAACAAAGAATTTCATTTATTTTTGTCTCTCGTGGTTTATTATTATTATTGTTATTATTATTATTATTATTATTATTATTATTATTATTATTATTATTATTATTATTATTATTACTATTATTATTATTATTATTATTATTATTATTATTATTATTATTATTATTATTATTATTATTATTATTATTATTATTATTATTATTATTATTATTATTATTATGCAAATTATCAAACTTAAAACTTGAAGACTAATATATTCGCCTCACTTGATGTACTTTGAGTACTCAGCAATTATGGGATGAGAAAACCGGGAGCTTTAAAAACTACGCTTGAAGCGTTCTTTTTTGGGAACGCGGATAGCTTAGTGGATAAAGCTCCCGGTCATTAATACTCAGCGACGCTGAGTCCAATGTTCGAATCCCGCTGACGGAGAGTAAAATCTCCTTTGACTCATTCATTTAAAATGAATGAGTCAAAGGAGATTTTACTCTCCGTCAACGGGATTCAAACACTGGAACTCCGCGTTGCTGAGTTAACAGTAACCGGATGCTCTAACCACTAGGCCATCCACACGTTCCCAAAAAAGAACGCTTCAAGCGTAGTATTTAAAGCTCCCGGTTTTATCATCCCATAATTGCTGAGTACTCAAATGTACCGGTTCTTGAAACGATTGACATAATAATTAACGAAGTGTATCACTCAAATAACCTACCCCCACCAGAAATATCAGAACAACATATGAGGAACCTTTTATTAATTTGTTGTACCCAAACACCGTTTAAATTTAAAGAAAACATATATCTACAAACTGATGGAGTGTCGATAGGCTCACCACTTGGACCTACATTTGCAGACTTCTATATGTCCAATCTTGAAAAAAAAATCCTTCGTGAAATCAACAACTTTAACCCAATTTTTTACATAAGATATGTCGACGACATCCTCACTATCTTTAGGAACATAGATCATATACATCAGTTTATCAATAGAATTCAAAAGTTGTCATGATTAAAATTTACATACGAAACTTAGGTTAATAATGCTATCTTTTTTTTAGACATCAAAATCATTATTAATTCTGACGGCTCATTATCTACAGGCATTCATGTCAAAACCCCCTGATAATGGTCTGTAATGAACTATGATTCCTATTCACTCGACTATTTTACAAAGAATCTATCGTAAAAACTTTAGTTTACAGAGCATACAACCTATGTTCAACTTGGAAAACTTTTGATGAAGAAATTTGCCGCATTAAGTAAAATTTAATTAACTGTGATCATCCACAATATTCAGTTGAAAATTTAATTAATAAAACCATTACAAAATTATATAATAAAGAATGCAAAAATAATCAGAAAAATTCAATAAATTTCTTTTTCAAAAACTTCCAATGCTATAGACTTCAATAAAGAAGAGAAGTGCCTTCGGTAATATTTCAACTCACCTCAAAACTAAGAGAACCTCAAAAATTAAAAAGTCAGATTATACATAACCAAAACACTGTCATCTTCCTTTAGCACAAGAGATGCTTTTCACGACAACCATCACGTTGTGTACAAATTTAACTGCCCTAAGTCAGACCTGTATCATCGACATATATGGTTATACGAACGAATAGATTGTCGACAGGGCAATATCAACATCGATTACAAGTCCAGCAAAAATCTTTGAACATTTATAAGGCAACATGGTCCAAATAAACTATTAGTAATATTTCTAAACACTTCACAATATTTATACGATCATGTGAAGTCCAGAATCTTAAAATTGCGGAGGCTTTCTACATCAAAACACGCAGACCAGACATTAACATAAAATTTAATGTATTATCTGTCAGACTAAATATCATTTGATTTAATTATTATATATTAATTTAAGACTCATTCGCTTACAAGAAATAATCCTCTGAAGATGT
>JABUQX010020678.1:15000-20000 GCA_015478945.1 Trachelipus rathkii
TTTAATATCAGTACTTTAATAATAAAGCTAAAAGTAAATAAGCAAATAAATATATGACGTAAATATAGGCATTAAAGACGATATATCACTAATGAACGGAATGAAAGAGGAAGAGCGAATTCAGACTGCAGAATAGAATGTATTTCACACGAGTTCTTCAATAGGGAAGCAATTAAATTTGTTGATGTTTCGTGTTTTGAAGTTATTTTCAAAATGAAAGTGAGAAAAGAGAACTTTAACAGAATAAAAAGTGCGCGTAGGGTTGATTTTTTTAATGATTTAATATATATATATATATATATATATATATATATATAGTATAATATATATATATAATATATATTAATAATATCATATATTATATATTATTTATTATATATATATATATATATATATATATATGTATGTACGTATGTATGTATGTTTGTATGTATGTATGTATGTATGTATGTATGTATGTATGTATCGTATGTATGTATGTAATTATGTATGTATAAATGTATGTATGTATGTATGTTTATGTATGTATGTATGTATGTATGTATGTATGCTATGTTATGATGTTATGTATGTAATATCTGTATGTATGTATGATGTATGTATGTATGTATCTATCTATCTATCTATCTATTCTATCTATCTATTTATCTACCTATCTTTCTATCTATCTATCTATCTATCTATCTATCTATCTATTTATCTATCTATCTATCTATCTATCTATCTATCTATCTACTTCAAAATTAAAGCATCACTGGCTCATATGACGTTAGCAGGTTACAGAAAAAACAGAACGCTGTGTAACTTTACTTATGAAAATAACATAGCATCAAGAACACCGTACAGCGCTATATTATAGTGTTGTGGGTGCATAGGGTCTGCCATCGCTAAAATTAAGGTAAATGACAAACTACGTAACTCTAGCTTTGCGATTGGGGGAAGGTTGTGTCGGGGGCATGTTGAGTACGTGGTCAAATTTAGGTAGGATATAATTTGCGACCACGGAGGCCTGCCATAGGACCACGACACGCCAAGAAGCATTGAGGTCCTAGACTTACTTTTGCCCGTGAACACCCACATTAGACCGTCGGTGAATGAGCGAATGTGCTGTTTACGGATGAGTTCAGAGTCAGTTTCTACACCTCTGATCAGCGATCCAGAGTCTATGGAAGACCTAATGAGAGGTACGCAATGTAATATGAGGGGGGGGGGTATTGTCATTTGGAAGTGGATCTGTCATTGTCTGGAAGGCACCTCTTTAACGGGTCGAACAGAGTTGCATGTCCTAGATGGCGGTTCCATAACCGCCGCACTGTACATCGCAGACATCCTTGACCCATATGTCGTGCCATATTCCCCCTACATTGGTGACGGATTCATCATAATACATGACAACGCCAGATCACACAAGGCCAGATGCGCCACCGAATACTGTCCAAACCAAGACATTAGATTGCCAGCATACAATCTCGGCCTAAACTGAATTGAACATGTGTGGGGCATGTTGAAACGGGAGTTGAGACAGCTGCAACCACCACCAGGAACCTTTCAGGACTGCGGCAGTCGGTGCTTCGCGTATGGGATCAGATTTCCTTGGAGGACATTCGGCACCTCATTGAGAGCATGCCATGACGGTGCCAAGTTGTCATCCGTTCCAGAAGTTATTCATACACTCTATCGAGTAACATCATCCACACACGGACCCTTCACCTCGATAACGTCCATTGATGGAGGAAACGCTATCGATCACATACAGGACCCATTCGCAGGCCCCCAGTGGATTCCTAGGGACCCTTGACTACCGTATGTGTTCCCGATGCTATGTTATTTGCAAAATAAAGTTGCACATCGTTCTGGTCCTTTTTGTAAACTGTTAACGTCAGATGAGCCTTAGAGCGTTAATTTTGACGAGTAGTAAATATATATATATATACTATATATATATATACTATATAATATATATATATTATATATTAATATATATATATATATATATATATATAATATAAATAATTTATATTATACATAATAAAATTTATATATAATATTATAATTATATATATATAATATATATATATATATATTATATATATATCTTATATATATATATATATAATAATAATATATTATATTAAAATATATATATATATATATATATATATATATATATATATATATTATATATATATATATATAAATAAATTATTGTTTACATGGTAATGTAATCGGTAATTCAATTCTTTCTCTCTCTTCAACCCCCTGTTTCCAACCCTTCTAATCTCACTTACAATAAATCAAAAACATTCACAAAAGACTATTTTCCAATTACCTTCTTTATATTACCAAAGGAAAAATATTCCTCACCCGTATAATCACATACCTTTCGAGCTTAAAATTCTCTATATCCTTTTTATTAATAAATATTTTGTAATATTACGTGCTATCATAAGAACACTCAGCCTTCTAATCTAGAATAATATCTTTGAATTTGTAATTTTAGAAACATGATATTCTTAAGCATGCAATGACAAACATACAAATAAACGTATATTATATATATATATATATATATATATATATATATATATATATATATATATATATATATATATATATATATATATATATATATATATATATATATATATATATATATAATCTATATAAATATATAATATATATATATTATACTATATAATATATATTATATATATTAATATATATATATTATATTAATATATAATATATTATATTTTAATCGCGGTAACTATAGTAACTTTTATACTCGGGCTCTCTCTCCTCTCTCATCTCTCTCTCTTCCTTCTCTCTTCTCGTCTTCTCTCTCTCTCTCTCTCTCTCTCTCTGCCCTCTCTCTCTCTCTCTCTCTGGTTCTCTTCTCTCTATATATATATATGATATTATAAATATAGTATATATCAATATATATATATTTAATCTATATATAATTCTATCATATATATATATATATATATATTATATTATATATATATAATTATATATAAAGCGAAATGAAATGAACTTAAATGGTCTTCAACCTTAATTTATAAATAGAGATAATGTAACAGAGCTGTCAAAGCAATAATAATAAATCATTTTAATACTCTAAATTCACCAGAACATCTCCGCTTTCGATTGAGCACGAACAGAAGAATAATAACCCTTTTTTTTAAATGGATTAAAAATAGCCATTGTTAAAATTCGTACATCCTTTAAATTTGTTGCAAATGCTTATAATCTTTTATATTTTTTTTGTCATATTTTCATTCATTTGATTAATTTTTCGGAAAAGAAAATAGAAGAATGTTTATCGTTTCATTATGAAATTTTTAAAAGATTTATAGTTTCTATAATGTTAACTCGTTCTAAGCACAAGCAGCTCGAGTATAGGCGTCGCTCTGATTTATTATATATATATATATAGTATATATATATAGTATATATATATAATTATATATTACTATATATATATATACTATATATATATATATATATATATATATAATAATATATATTAATATATATATAATATATATATATATAATATATATATATATATATATATATATATATATATATATTTATATATATATTATATATATATATATATACATATATATAAATATATATATATGATATATATAAATATATATATATATATATATAATATATATTTTTCTCTCCATGGGAAGTATTTATCCATCGTCCGGGTCTAAATCCTCGACCTAAGGATGCGGGATTTTCTGTTCATCACCTGCACCTCCTGAACCTGAGCCCGAGTGAGTATGAACGGCATCCCATATTTCCGCTGGATCTACCACAATGGATTCCCCTCCAAGGCAGGGACAACTAACGCAATCATACAAGCGTCCAACATAGAAATTCCTCATTCCGTTCATTCCTAACCGGTTCACCCCAAGCTTGTTAGATGTGCCTTGCCCGAGACGCCGCAGACAACCGCACATGGTCCTTGTTTTATCAGTCCAACAGCGTAAGCGAACTCAGTTTGGAAACGTAGTGAAGGAATCAAACTTCTTTGCTAGAGGACTAGTAATTGAGAGACGGAAGAGATTAAGGATTTCGGATGAGCAGGATGCGCGATGAGGTAGTCACCGATAACTCCTGGAACGGTGAGAAGTCATCTGCCTCTGGAAATCGAAAATGCCACCTGATCTTTTTCCAGCCCCAAGTGCATACCCTGATCCGGGAGTTGCTGGTTTCTTCTTCAGACCATTTTTATTAATTTTGGTGCTGCTGAATAGAATTCGGATGGTGTAGAGTATTTTTATTGATGATGGGTCGCAGTAGACTGTGTAATGCATTTCAACCACCTGACTTCTCACCTTGATATTTATATATATATATATATATTATACGTATATTAATTTTTTTATATATATATATATGATATTATTATATATATATATATTATATATATTAATATTATATTATATTTATGTTTATATGTATATATATATATATATATCTATAGTATATTATATTATATATATATAATATATATATATATATATATATATATATATATATTTATATTATATTATATATATAATATTATTATATTATATATATATATATATATATATATAATAATATAATATATATATATTATATATATATATTATATATATATATGATACTTATATATATATTATATTATTATTAAATATATATTCTATCAACATCATCTTATCATCTATCATATCATCATCGTATCATTCATCACCCATCTTCTCTCTCCAAACTAAGGGGTAAGTGGCGTCACATGTCATCCGTGAAACGAAAAATGTATGATGTATAGTAAATATGACAGCAAGTCGTAATAAGAAGTGCCCAGCCTTACCACCTTCCCCTCTTTGATACATCTTTAGTGAGACCTCTGCCGCAGTCAGCAAAATCTAACCTAGAAGCTTACGGACCCATCGACGGACCCTTACTATGGCATCTCTTCGTCTTAATGTACG
>JABUQX010020679.1:0-38092 GCA_015478945.1 Trachelipus rathkii
AAAATATACGAATCATTGGAAAAATTTTTTTTTTTTAAATATAATGGAAAAAAATAAAAGATGATATATATATTTTTTTTCAACTCTCACCACTAAGCGTACACAAAAATTAGGCTAGGGCAATTTATTTCCTTTTAAATTTTGGTATGTAACTAAACTAAAGTTGGTTAAAAGCATAATTAAAAGTTATTAGTTTAAATGTTATAAAAATTTTAAATTTATTTCGATGCTACTTAGACTTTTCTTATTTCACTTTTGTTTTAATTGTCCTAACAAATTATCCTAACTTGGTATCTCATACAAATTGAGTTGAAAATTGTTTCCATTTTCACGTTGGTTTATTTTTATCTTTCGTAGCAAGTATGTTCTTTTTGAGCTTAATCAAGCAATTTTCCAAGCAACTTTGCATTTGCAACACCTGCAATAATTATCGCCAAATGCTGTGTCATTGATTTGTATCAGATTTGGTCCTAGCTAGCATGGGTTTTTACCACAAAAAGTTCCTAAATAGTTACTTTTCTTTATTGGAAAATAATGCTTCAAATTCTTATGGTATCAATATTTAAAAGCCACCAACTCATATCTCAAAAACTAAAATAGCTACAGGGGAAAAGGAAAAATACCATTGCTGGAATGCTGTTCCAATTTTAGTGCGGAAAATGTAAAAAAATAAAAAAATAAAAAAATTTCTTTTAAAATATATATCTAAAAAAAAACTACAATAGCTACTGAGCGAAGATGAATACATTTTTGGAATCCTGGTAACAATTTAGGATTAGGAAAAAATTTGTAAAGAAAATAAAAATTAAAAAATATTTATTCGTTAATAACTTTAGTAATATGAGTTTGAGAGGCCTATTTAGAGACCTTTTATTGGTTACTCGTTAAATAAATAGAACTTTCTATTAAATTTTAGCTTTTTTTTTTATTTTACTAAAGATACCCCAACGAGGGTTATTACCGCACGATGGCAGGAGGTTCGGTGTCTCCGGCCTCCGGGGAACTATACGGGGTAGAGAACCTAATTCCCCCCCTCCGGGGAGGGTCTTCCGGAACCCCCGCTCTTTGGTATTGGTGTTCGCGGGCGGTTCCCTCCGCCCCTCCACCTAGGGGGGTATACAAAAAAGGTCCCCACCCCCTGTGTTCCCGTTTCGGCTCGAGCCCCCCCTACATGCCGTGTAATACCTTTACAATAATAGTAGATATATTATATATATATATATAATATATATATATATATATAGTATAATATTATTATATTATAATATATATATTGTCCCTGCTCCTAGAAAAAATAGCCAATAATTTATTTATTTATTATTATTTATTTTTTTTACATTTTACCTAACTACAATTTTACAAGATCCATAAATGTATTCCTTTTGTCGCTGTAGCTATTGTAGTTTTTGAGATATTGATTTTTTTTTTTTTACAGTCTTCCCTTGCACTAATTTTTGCCAGGGATTCCAACAATGTATTTCCTTTCCCCTGTTAAGCTATGTAGTTTTGAGGATATAAATTATTTTTAATTCAAAATGCTTTAAACCAAAATATCACCATATATATAATATATTAGTATATATATATATATATATATATATATATATCTATTATAATATATAATATATATATATATATATATATATATATTATAAATATATATATATATATATATATATAATAAATTAATATATAACTTATTTTTTGTCAATATATATATAATATATATATAATTAATATATTAATATTATATATATTATATATATATATATTAATATATATTAATTAATTAATTAATATTAATATATATATATATATTTAATATTAATATCTATCAAGTGCCGTATACCAAGTAATCCGATAATATTAATTTCTCAACTCTTTTTTTTATCGTGTTTTATTTTACAAAAAAAGCATACATAAAAAATAAATTATTATAAATTATCTAAAATAAGATATTTATGTATTTTATTTGCTTTAGCATTTCTCTCGTTATTAATATATATTATATATATATATATATAAAATATATATATATGCGCTAAGATCACCTTAGCTATCTTTCTAGACTTATTCAACTCATAATATATTATATTAAGTATAATATATATATTATTATTATATTATAGTATATAATATTATATATATATATATATATAAATCTTTTATTTTAATACTTCTACTTCTCCCAACTTTAAGTATGTGCATACTATAGGTAAGGTGCTATACTCTAGTTAAATATAATGCTACGATAAAGAGATATCTGATTAAGTAGGGAGGATGAATGAGGTAAGGCAGATATAAGGTATAAGACATATCCAACTCATCCTATTATCCCTTGGTACCTATAGAGAGAGTCGTCTACAGTCTATAAATAAATATTCCAGTGAGCCTAGGCTTTCCAAGCCTGCGGTACCGGGGACTAAACTCACTTGTATTATTACTATCATGGTAAGCTCGTTCAATGGCGGTAGGTATCATCCAAGTATACATGGATCATACAATCAACATTACATACCTTCATATAACTATACCTGTAACATTATCTAACTTAAATAAATATTGTTATTACTTCTTTCTTCTCGCCTCTGCCAAAACTTACATTCCTTTCTATCTCTTCAGACAATTATTTTTATTCAATCAATTTCACACTTTATTTATTATCGCCGAGAGTCTAAGGGCCGGTCGGAATTAGACCGACCGAGCGCAACTCACGAATTAGAGATGGAGCGAGTAGCGAAGTAGCCGAATCGGATTACCAGTCTCTCTTAATAATTGGTCTTCGACCTTCTTCCCTAAGCGACTCTAACCGCTAAAGAAACTTGACTATGTTACTCCTGATGACCAAACCATCGCAAATATCACTATCTCACGTTTTTGTCTCTTAATTTACTCATTTCTCATGCACCACAAACTTCAATTATTGCGTTCATTTATTCATCTTATCAGATTCTCTCACTTTACAACAACCTCACACACCTCGTAAGATCTAGTTCACACATATTTGATGACACTCCATACATTTGAACCTTAGACTTTGTTTAATACCTCTTTTTTCCATTGCTTACACGCAGTTTTCACTACTATACGATTAATACAGGTAAAACAAACCTAAATACCCTCGTGCAAAACCCTAGTGTACCATTCAAGACTTAGTCCTTTTGTATCCACCTTGGGATTAATTGCTAACAAACCACCTAAGAAGTTCAACAAATTCACAATTTTTCCTATTACACTCAGCCAAGTCTGTCTCTCGCTGTAACATGACTTCACACCGCAGACTCTCTATCACTCACCATTCAATAACTTACTTTTATCTATATCATTCCTTTCAAAACGGTCGTTCTATACACTCTTTCCCCAAACTTCTTTCAAGATCGCCACCCAAACCCAAGTTATCCGCCGTGCAATAAGCCAGGGCACACCATCCACGCCTCCTCTTCCACTTCTCCGATTATCATTACATATTCTCTCATACCAACCTTATACCTCTATAATAATTCTTAATTTTCATCACCCCAGTTGGAAATCATAAAAACCTAAATTCAAGTTTCTTCTTCTTCCCTGCTTAGTATTGTATATATATATATATATAGGCTCTAGTCAATATATACCAAATAGATTAGATAATTATTCGATACATCGATAACATTGATGGGGATTTATATTTCGATATATCGAAATTCGAAGTAGTTCATGAAATGAAAAAATTTAAGTTTTACCATCATAACTTATAAATTTACACTCCTTCCATAATAATATATAATAGTTAATCAATATCCCTTATTATTAAAATAAACCATACTACTCAAAGTGGTTACTCACCTGATTTTATCGCGGGTAACTAAATAATAATTCTTCTTTTTCTCGTCATTTGTAATGAAAGTGTCCATTGCTTCTGTGACTTAGACTATACCCTCTCGGCGAGATTCTGATTTGTTACTCTTGTAATTTTATAGTATATAAAAAATATAGTGACATAAACCTAACCTCGTAATGCATTGTTAAGAACTGGTTCGGTAGCTCAGTTAGCAATAGATACGAGCTTGCATTCTTTATTTGATACTTTTTATAGTATCATATGCATTTTATATGTTTCCTATTATCTACTATTAATTCACTAGTAATATGGAGACGCAAGTTTTTTGATGTAGACTGAGGCTGAGATAAAAATAAATATATTATATATTTTTTAATATAAAGGAGGTTCGAAGCTGGTGCTGCATGTAGGTAGAGTAGAGAATTATTATGATAGAGCAAAAATATAAGTAGTGTTGACAAAAAACAAATATTATATGAATTTTTCTATGTAGTATATAATATATATTAATAGAATCTTGCTAATAATTCTATTTTTTTTATATATATATAAATTAAATATAATTATAGTGAATATTAACAAATATGCAAATGTAATAAATATTTACTTAATAAATAAATTAAATATAATGAAAATAATTATATATAATAATTTGAAAAATATCATTATAATATATTAATTTATTATTGATTAATATTATATATTAATATTGATATGTATATAGATAATACTATATTGGACAAAATATATATTACTTATTTATTAAATCTATTATTAATCGGATAAGTGGTGAGGGTCGTAATCTCTAATAAAAAAAATATTCACATGGAGTAGCCTCTTTTTATTAGAATCTCTTAATTAAATAGTATTTATTCATGTTTCTAATTATGAGGGTAGAATGAAAATTGGAGAGTAGTATATTCTCTGTAGTATTTTATATCTTCTCCCTTGTTCTTATAGGGGTCTTAAATCGATTAATACCCCTATCATCACAACCTTCGGTTGGGTCTCCACTACCTACGTGTTATGACATTGACCTAACTGTGATATGGCTTACTAAAGCTTTTGAATTGGAACTCTGCAAGTCCTCTAATTTTTAAGGCCTCTTATCTATGACTTTATGTAATTGACATCTTCTAGCTGACAATTTTATTTATAGATAAGTATAGATATATTTTGTATTCCAACTTGATACACCATATTTGGATGGATATACCTCCTTAAAATGAATACATATCTCCTATACGTATATTAGTAGGAAGTGTCATGTTGGTTTTACCTATAATCTCGGAGAGCAGTGTCCACGGGATGCCAGTTATTATTAATTATAATGAAGATTAGCTCATAGTTAGTGATACTGAGCTGCTCCTCAGATTATATAATAGAGTTGGCCAGAGTAAGAAATTAGCTGGTTATATATATAATATCAAAGGTGGCAAGTCATGATGATGTGACTGAATGTCAAAGATACAGTCGGCATGACACTAAGTGTGACCTCCCAATAGGAATCTGAAGAGATCTACTCCTCATAGCACTTATCATCATCGCCAGTTAGAGACCATTAATATTCTGCTTATTGGAGTCTCATGATGCATGTCGCCTCAATACTCATATACCTTCAGCCTCTGTCCTATAACATGTAAGACTCGCATAACATAGTATAATAAGTGTCCATACAGTTAGTATCCTCACTCACTTTATATCTATCCTACTCTCTACTCCTATATTGTATTATACTATATAAATAAAAGTGCCTATATATATATATAGTGCCACTTTTGTATAATATCTCACTATGATTTCACTTCTCTCTCATCTAGTCCACTCCTCCTGCTCAGGCATCTATAGTAAATCTACGCTATATCTTAATATCATATTAATGACTCTATCACTTTCGTTATATATATATAATATATATTTAGCATATATGACCTTTCTCTCATAAACGCTCTCAACGGCTATATAGGGGTGATATATTCCTATAATAAATATAATAGGTGTTAATATACTATACCTCATATTAAATTAGTATATGAGATAAAAGGATAAATAGAGTAAGGGATAATATCTCGTAAATTTAGGTATTAGTAATATTATATTATATAAGTTTTAGCTATATAGTGAGGAATGTTAGTGAGTTATTTTATCATTATACTTTCAGTATCCTCTACTATTTTTGATGTCCGTACGTGTACCTCTTCTCTTATTCTCTCATTACTCACATTTCATATATTCAAAAGGTAGAGTACCCTCCGCTCTCTAGCATTCTCCATCCTCTCCTCAAGTCTCTCTCTCAATCGCGCTATCTCCCTCTCTCGCCCTCCTTCATCTGTCCGCATAACTTACTCTCATCTTATCTACCTCTCATCTCGCTCTCTTCCGTCGTGTCTCGCCCTATCCTCTATCATCGTGGCTCGTACACTATCATTTCACCTCAGCTCTCGTGAAATTCACCTGCGCTCCGTTCTCGCTCGCTATCCTAGGCGCTTTTCACTACTTCATTTAGCTCTCTCTCTCTTGCTCTCTCTCTCTCTCTCTATACTCTACTGTCTCTATACTCTATCCTCTATCCCCATCACTTTCCTTGTCATTCTTCTTCTATTAACTTCTACGTGTTCATTACTGGTGACCTCATCTCCATTCTTTCGTACTTTATCCTAATATCTCATCTATAAGTAAACATTTATTCTCTTTCATTGTCTATATATTAATTTAAAATTCTCCTATTATATTTATTTTTAAAATATTATTCTAATATCATTAATAAAATATTAAACATTATTTTAATTAATATAAAATAAATTATATTAATTTAATTACTTTAACTAGATATAACTCTATTATTAATGACCTTCTATAGTGATAAAACAGTAATTAAAATCAAAAGTTGAGTATATTAATTAGTTAAGGTGCTTTATGTATATTTTAACTATTGCTTTTTATATATAATTTACCATTTTGGTTGATATATTTATATTTTACATTAATTTTTGTACCTTTATAAGTTTTCATACATAATTTTGATATAATTTTTGGTAAATTTTTATACAAATTATATATTTATTTATTGATTAAAATTTTTATAAATGTAATGTATGAAAGAGCTTTTCTTAGTGTGGTTAAGTGTTGTTATTAATTTTATATAATTAATACATTATTATAATTTTACTTATAAATAAATTGTAATATATAATTTATATAAAATAAACATATTTATACTACTTATTATCAGACCTTATTTAATAAAGCTATATTAGGGAGTAAATAATAAACATAGTAATAATATCTCAATAGCATAGCTTGCTATTACTGTCTAGTATGCTCAATAAAAAAATGTTAGGTAATAAGTAGTGGATATATCCATAGGAGTGAATTTAGTAAGGGTAATATTTTAGCAGGGAGTAATTTTTAGATTACTTTTTAGCTGCTCTACCTTTTTCTGTACTTAGTCTATTTACTCGACGCATTACATTCTGCTCACACCTTGCCTTTAACTTAGTGCGGTGTGTACTGCATTTAACTGTGCTCTTTTTACCTGGTTAGCTTTAATTAATAACATACATATTCAAATGATTTTCAAATATTTGAATATACTACTATAACTAAATAGTTTGTTTCAATTAATATCAAAAATGTTTGTGATTGTTATTTTATTTTAATCTCAATATACAAATTATCCAATAATGGTAAGTGCAATATATTTATTCAACCATTTAGTATCTTTATTATTATTAATTGTAATCTATACTTATTGAGAAAAGTTTTTTATTAATAATGCTTCAATATTTGTTTTAATATAATAATTTTAATTAATTAGATAGAATATTTTTGGATTACCAATTTGTTATTAAATTGATATAATTATTCATAATCAAAGTGTGATTATATTTATATGATTTATATTAATATATAATTTTCTAATTTACTATCAATTATTATTAAAATTTTTTATATATTATTATTAATATACACTATTTTATATATTATTAATTATATATATTATTTATATATATTATTATATATATATTATATATTTTTTATATAATTATTATTATATTAAATTATTATTTAATTATATTAATTATTATATATATATTATTTATATTAAATTATAGGTTGCACTATATTAAAATACTTTGTATAATATATAATTAAATTAATAAATTATTTATTTATATTGGGAATTAATTAACTCAACTTCAGCTTGCTGTTTTTCATCGTTAATCATTAGGCATAATTTTGAATTCACTAATAAGGATTATTATATTTTAACACATCATAGCGCGATACACTCACAATTGACACTAGTTATTAAACTTCATAATTTAATATTTAAAATTAATATAATCTTATAATATGTTACACTGACGATTTCTATAAGTATTATTTTTTGTAACCTTTTTAGAGTAAATGTACTACATACTGATTTTTCTCATATTATAATTCTACATTTTATAATACAATGTAGTATGTAAATAGTGGATACAAGAAGCGATCCTGTGATAATAAGTGTGGCTAGGTTTTATTTTAGTGTACACTTAATTAATCATTTTTTCATGTACTATATATTATTAACTATAAATTAGTGACGAAATCTCTCTCTCGCTCTGGATAAAACATTTGAATAATTTATGCGTATCCAATATATAACCAGTCATTAAAGTAAAATCTATTATCTAATATATATGCATATATATACACTTATAAGTTGGTCTCAAGAAATAATTTCTTTTAGTTTTAAACTTGCTATAGTTAACATGTGACAAGTTTTTCTACAGACTGCATACATTACGTATACATGTCTTAACTTTTTTGATTTCGTGCTGAAACACCTGGTGTATTAACATAATACACTTCTCGATATCTCTTTATGCTCTCTTATATTTGCTTAGTTGTATAATGATATAGCTTCTGATATGATATTTTTTCTAGTTAAAAAACATTAATATGTGTTTTTACTTTTAGTTATAGACTTTTTATATATATAAAAATGTATGTGTGTGTATTCACCCTAACTAGTGTTAGAACCTAATAAAATATATGTTGAAAATGTTTATTTGTGAGATCACTATATATTAACGTTCGCTCGTTGAATATTATTATTTTATGCGTAATTTAACGTGTATATTATAGTGTAGTTATTATTATGAGACCTGTCGACTCTCATTTCAATTAGTTTTACTGAATATAGACATGGAATATAAGTTTTGGTTATTTATTTGTTGAGATTACTCATAATTAATATACTTATTTCTGATTATATATGCTCGAATAGTAATTATTATTAGATTTACATTCGGTGTTAAATGGTGTAATTTTTAATCGTCATCTAATGATTTATGTATTATTGAATATCATATATATGCATTTTATTATATTTTTATGTACCACAGTCTCTCGTGTCATTATATGTTAATCTGTTAGTTTGATACGTATGTATAGTTGTGCTGTCCATCATTATATGGAGCATGAGCTTGTTACATCATATGTGGTTTTCTACTTCCACTAGTACATCCTTTTTTTAAATATAAGATTGGATATATACATTAATTAGATAGCGACTCTAGTGTTACTCTCATTTTTATAGGAATTTATTATTACCATACTAGCCTAGTGATTGTTTGAGATACTCACAGTCCACTTATGACTTTCAAATGAATAGCTGCTTGGCTCTCACCTCTAACGAGTGCCATCATTGTGTTGCGCGCGCAGATGTAGACAGATAAGAGCCCTTTAAGGATGGCTACCTAGTTAGTGTTTTAGGAGATGGGTTATTACACTGCTTCTCTCATTAAGAATAATGATACACAATAATAAGTCAAGATGACTCAACTTAGACTAGGTTAGTATTATGATTTGTCTTTTCTCGCGGAGAAGATTGCTCTGCGATATACTATGAGTAGATAGGCCGCATAGAGCTGGATTGTTAATTTCATTACTAGGCTTTAATATATATAAGTGTTGAGTTAGTTTCAACTTGATTTATATATAAAGAGTGCCTCAGATAGCCTTATAAGTAACAGTCTTTCAGGATTGAGATAAGTATTTGTTTGAAATGTGTCTGATGTTTTACTATAAATCTTTTATGGTTACCGATATATTTTGTGTTTTTTACAGTTCCCAGATTTCTCTAAAGAATTTTTACGTTGTTGAGATTGTGAGGATGTGGCGTAGTGATTGATCGTGAAACTATTTTTTTATCCGCTCTCTTACATTATGTGTAGTAAGATAGATATTATTTATATTAAATAATGATATTTATATGGTAAAGTAACGAGTTAGTTGACCATATATATATATATATATATAAAGTTATTTAACATAAGATACTAGATATTTTAAAAGTATTTCAGGTATAATATTTTATATTTTATTGTTATATAATTTTATTACCACATTAATATATTTAATAATATAGTACCATACAAAAAATATACCTAACGTAATTTTTTATATAAATATGATCTCTCAATGATCTGGTCGATCATCCTTACTAATTTAATGCACATATATGTTGGTTCCATTCTCTTCAACAAAATTACACTTAAACATCTCTGATGCTTCATAAGCCATCATCTCGTGTGTACCTCTAACAAGTATATATTGACATCTAATATTTTATAATAATACAAATAACGAAATCGTATTATTCTTGTATAATACTAATCATATTATTTCCACTTCATATTATCTATAGCTTGACAATAATACAATATTTATTCAAATTACAGCTATAAACACGAGAAAGAAAACTACATGTTTCCATTAAAACTAAAATATAGAAATTATCTAAATATCTCGATACCAATTAATACTTAATTACTATATATACAATAAAGTGAATTATTCAAAATATTTTAGATGTAATACCAAGATAAAAGCATGTCATGTGAAGTAATGATATTAGGTTCGCCGCCTTATAGTTGTTCCAAGTAATATATTGGACTTGCTCAATATAGTATGGCACAGAATTTATATAAAAATAATCTCGAACAGTTAGTTGATCCTTGATCATTCTGGGGATGTTACTAGAGTTTCTCGTTCATTCTATCTGAGTTCTTGACATACTCATACGTTTTACTATGTTTAAAATATCACTTCTAAATTCTAGTCTATTTGATCTATTAAATAGCCTTATATGTATTGGTTGTATAATTATAAAACTTTGATATTTTCCATTTATCATATACTTCTTTTCTACAAGAAATCATAGATGTATAAACCTTTTGTATATTAAGTCTGTAGCTATCTATCACATATAGTAATAAAATACTTTTTCTCATAGCTCATGTTTTGACACGTGCAAGAAACCATATTTGTGGTATTTGGAATAAATATATTGAGATATAAATCAATATATAATGAAGTGTTAGCAAATTAGACACGATTATATTAGAAGAATATTAATACATGGGATAAGATTATATAAGAGCTCCTCTCCCTGTAATCCAGTCGTGTCTTATAATATAGAGACCACTCATTATAGAGTGGTATATATTAAACTTAATATAAGTTATTTGAAGTTCTTTTCGTCGTTTACAGGTTGTTCTTACTTTTAATCATGAGACTGATGGATTTCTTCCTTTAAAGTATTTATTGTAAGAATGTGAACTTCTCAAAAGACAAAAATATATAACTTTGGGAGTGAGCTCATCTGATAATCTCCTGATGATATACATATAATCTAATTTGATTTATTTTCTCTCAAGTGTGATTAGTGACTCTCTGATATTGGTCACGTTATTCTTATATCATAGGTATTTGGACTGGATATCACTTCCCTGTAGATTTTAAATTCCATAATTCAATATATAATGTATACTTTTTTGTGCAATATGGAATGCAAGTGGTAAATATCTAATGGTTATAACTAACTCTCTAGTATACGAACAGAGCTGCATATTTTATATTACGCGTCTCTCCTCTCAGTTTTAATGCGACGAATAACGATATAATGACTTATTATTTCTCTCGGATGTATAACGCGCGTAAATATATTTCGTTCATACCATAATAGTATTATCTTGTTAAAATTAAGAGTTTGAATTTATTTTTATTTAAATGAGTGTCATTATTCTTATAGTGAACTCATAAAGATAAATTTATTATTATGCTACTCATAAACTTTATTCTCATAAATACTGCATTAAGAACTCTAGAAATTATATTAGTATTGAATTATAATTAATATTATTATTTATATCAAGTTTTGATTAGAATATGAAAATTCTTTAAACAGGAGTATTTGGGATAATCTTAGTTTACTTTACTAAGTAAGTACTCTTATTTTTTCTTATTTCATTATACTTTTTTATATTTCTCCCTTTTCTTATTATTTTATTCCTCTATATAATCTGCTTAATTTATTCCAAGTTTCAATGTGTTTCTTTTCCATATAATGGTATCTCCAATTAATTTAACTTTAACGTTTTATTCTTTCAATCATAATATATTCTCCTTATAATATATTGCTCATATTTAATTTCTTATTCTTTTTAATCTTTATTATGCGCCTCTTCTTTTTATACGTTACTTTTCTTCTTTTCTATTCATATCAATGTTATGCTTTATTTATTATTTTATCATTCTATTTTATTATTCGTTGTTCTCAATATATATTTAAATTTTATATACACTTTTTTATTCATTTTACTCTATACAATATAGATTCCTTAATATCATCCTATGTTATATCTAGACTTTATCTCACTCGCGATAATATATATAACAAAATTAATATTTATTCATTTACTCAAGATTTTTTTACCCTTATATATTATAATTGATTTGAGATAGGAGAAATTATGTCCACTACTATAATTCTTAAATAATGAAAACAATAGAAACGTAGAGTAGAATAAAATATTTTTTAAAATTGAATTCAGGGAATTTGTGATAAAAAAAAAATTAGCTTTAGATTGAATATTATTTATTCCAGTAAGTTAAATTCTTTTTATAACTTACTCCCCTCAATATCCCCTCCGCTCTCATATATGAGTGTTTTTTAAGAATGCTATATTAAATGTGGACTCAAAGTTCATTCACCTCCCCCCTACTTCTCAATTCACTATCAATTATTTATCTCATTATTCATCTCCTTAGATACTGTGCATCAGATACATCGAGATTTATATATTAATGTGTTGATTGAATAAATATTTTATTAAAATATATATGAATCTCATATATATGTATATTATTTCTATAAGTATTTAAAGTAATTATTGAAATCTTTGAGAATATATATTATATTAGATCAAATAATTATATTTAAATTATTGATATTTAATTATATATATTTTAAGGGATGAGAATGTATTCTTTTTTTTTTTGAATGAATAGATTGAATTTATGTATGAGAGATATGAATGTTATTTGGACATCAACAGCGAATTTATAACCATAAGATAGATAAAACATCAACATAATAATCAACGATAAAGCATATATCTAATCTAATTTAAATCTAATTAACTCAGTGAAAATACATATGAATTCACATACTTTTCATGATTTAAAAATTAGTTAGTTATGTAAATTAATATGCCAACCTAAACTTTACATAGACAACACCTCTATATAATTTGTCATGGAATACGCCTTTTTTTATAATATCACATTCGCATGGACAGTATGTCTAATTAAGTCTCTTGTAAAGAATAATGAGCTTACATCAGATGATATTTCAAAATAATAATAATAATAAGAGTAAAATATTTAACCACTCAATATTAATAAATGGTAATTTTACATTAACAGTATCGAGTAAAATGTTATTATTTTTTAATTAAAATATTAATTTTCTAAACTATAAACAATATTGCATTGTAAATCGTAATGATGTAAATCCTTTTAAACAGGTTATGAAATGGAAATAGCTTTTCTTTTACTTTGTGAGTGGTCGGAGTAAATTAAGTAATTATAATCCTTTTATCTCTATAATAGAATTTCCGACGCATTGTGAACATTGGATCTAAGAATGTAAGCTCCACAATATATCCTACCTCGCTATTGTTATGAGTGTATTAAAGGTTATGTTTTATAAAATGTTGAGTGCGTGTGGCTATTTTTATTCATATCCTGAAGCCTCATCCTGTTATTTATGACGTTACTCGCAGAGTTTAAAATAATTCATTTAGTTCATTATTAAACTTATGATTTGAGCAGGTATCAATATTGTAATCGAAAGAGTAAGGGTGGGATTGACAATTACTGTATTGTTTCAATTTATAATTAAAAATAATTAAGTATCCTTTGTAGTATTGATTAAAGGATAAGGTGTCGTACAAAAGTTACTTCTATGATTTATATGTAATTTATAAATAAATGTAGTATACTAATTTCGACTTAAGGGTTTAAATATTATAAACATATACCTTACATTGGGAATCAAATTTACTTGTAGTTTTGAAATTTATTATTTCGTGCTCTGAGAGCCTACGGTTTTTAAAATTGTTCAGTAGGTATAAATTGCTCAGGTATCAGCTAGCTTGAGTAGCATTACGCTTAGATTCTTAAATGATTCTACTTGGGGACCGAAGACGAGAGTCTGAATGATATTCATTATTAATTAATAATACCAATTATGGATAAAATATAAGATGCAAAGTGAGTCCTTTAATACAAAGGACACATGAGCTAATAGTCTGAATTTACACTAAGAATAGATAATTAACTTATATTTCACTAGAATTTTATAGAATAGATTACGTGAAGCCCCAACGCAAGAGCGCCCGCAAGTGCGCCCCGGTGTGGAGCCGACGCTTAATGTAACCCGGCGGCGTAATAATTACTTACTCGGTCGCGATAAACTTTATGGAAGCGCTGTTGTTATCAATAAAGTGGTAGGGCATACATTCGTAGTGGTATTGAATATCCATTTGTAATCAACTAAGTTCCACATATTAACTAAGTATGTTATAATTAATGTAGTTTGATTATTATGTTTACTTGGTTCATAGGATATATTACTATTACCTATATTAATAGATCATAGTTATTCTCAGAAGTGCGTTAAGGCATTATCTATAAAATCTTGCGTATATTCTATAGTGCTAATTTAACAAATTCAGGAGTGAGATATTGTCAATGGTTACCGATAATCATAGCAACAGTTTATGATATAGAAGAGGCTATGGAACTTACATTACTATCAGATATTAAATTTGAGAGTATATAATAAATATGATTTAAATATTACGGATATATATATATATAAGTTCACTTTTGGCTCAGTGGGTTAATATCAAGATGTTTGTGGATGGAGGAGAAGTTTATTTATTCATGTTCACCCCATATATATTAACTAATAGAGTAATTGGAGCGGTTTAAATATTTTTATATTTATAGAATAAAACTAAATTTTATTCATTAATTTATTGCATAGTGAAAAAATAATAATCTAAAATCTGATTAATCTAGATATTATATTAAATAGTTTTTATATATATAATTAATATTATATATAATTATATATATATTTAATATTATATATTATATATATATATATATTAATATATATATATATTAATAGTTATAGTTTATAATAATATATAATAATTATTATTATATAAAATATAAACAAATAGTTTGGTATTTTAGGAAGTGGTGATATGCATAGTAAACTCATTGTCGTGAGTCAGGCAACATTAAACCTATAGTAAAGCCGATATGCATTAATAATCATTAAGTGATGAAACGATGATGCATCTTCTCAGGTAGTACCTTAAATTGCTTCTTAATATTTACTTATTTAGTTAAGAACCTTTAGTTATCGATAAATTTCGTGGTTTTAAAATAAAACCCAATCCTATGTAAATCTCACCGTTGATATAAGGGACATACCTTAATTAAAATGAGTAGATGGGTGATATGGACAACTTTCATCTACAATTAACTTCATATCAGTCCTAATGTAGTTGCATCTTTAAGCAATATAAAATCTTGTATTTAATTTAACAATCTCACTTTTAATGTAAATATAGATTTTCTTTAACCACTTTTGATAATATCCAGAAGCTTAGGTACACTAGTGCGCAGTGCCCCAATTTTTATCTCCATATACTATTTATAAGTCCTCTGATTAAAATTTTTTTTTTTAACCCGTGATATGTATACGAAGTTTTTAAGGTTTTATTTGGCTATTTTATCTAATTTCACAGAAACCTTTCAGATTGTTTGTTAGCCAAATCAATAAAAAACTCGAAATATTTTTATCAGTCTAGTTTTTGTGATCTACGTTTATGTGCGTCCGGACCGTTATGTGTAATTGCCTTTTTTTGTGTCTTAATATCGGACGTGAAAGCATGACAATGTTTGCAACCCTAATTGCACTTGTGCAATTTTTCGCAACTAGAAAAACTCTGATCTATTTACGCCAGGTATACAATCATAAAATATTTCTTGTAAAGATTTTTGTAAAAAAATATCTTTTGTTCTCTTTCACATCTCGAAAATTTATTTATCATAGATCATGGTGTAATTAATGATTTGTGAAAAAAAAGAAAAAAGCGAATAATTAAAACTTTATCTTGAGTGCAATACTAGAGCCTAGTAATCTAGATGAGTTAGAATTAATAAACATCCATTCGGAATAGGCTACGTAATTCGTTTATGGGTCTTTTTTTTTATTTTTGTGTGTTTATTTTTGTAACCTTGTGATTAATTTTTAGTTTATTTTTCATTCAAAATGATACAAGTTAAGTGCTGATAAATATCAATGTGCTGTTTAACTTAAATAAGTAAAAAGTGTTTAATTAAATAGTGAACCAACTACTAAGTGGTAAATTATATCGAGGACTTTCGATTTGAGTGCATTGCAACTATTGTGTCTCTACGGCATTAAAAGTGGTAATCTTTTTACATGTGATAATTATATTAAATTATATTTATTAAATAAATACATATATCTATTATAGATAATATATAATATATATATATAATAATACTATATTATAATAATATATTATATGTATTAATTTATACTTTATAATATCTAAGATACGTTTAAAATACTGTACTACATATATATTATATTATATATAGATTATATAATAGTATATATATATATCATCTTATATATAGTAATATTTATATATATATATTATTAGAATATATAATATATTATATATTATTATATAGTGTTATATAAAACTAGTTAATAATATACTCTATATATATATATATAGGTTTTTATTAATTTATTATGATATACTATATTATATATATGATATATATAAATAGAATATATATATATATATAAAGAGTATATATAACTAGTATTGTAGATTATTATAACTATGCATAAAACTAGTATGATAATAAATATATATAATCTACGCTAAAAAGGTCTTATATAATCTAGAATTCAAAGTAGGTTTTATAATTCTAAGAATTAAGTAGGATCTTTTATTCCTGATCTCTATGAATATCTACATAAGGTTTTAACTTTCTAAAAAAGATTATATATAAGTTTAATATATATATATAATCCATATTTATTATACTGTAAATACTTATGAATATTAAAAATCTGATAGTATAACACTTTTTTGGTTGAATACAGAGCTGGTGTAAGTTTAGTGAATATATATATATATATATATAATTATAAAATGATTTAATATATATATTAATATATATATATAAGATGATACCCCAGAATGGGTAAAAAAACATATATCATCTAGAAATAATAATCGATATAATATGAATATTAAAATATTAAATGTATATATATATTATATATATATATATATAGTTAATATACATTAAAATATATACATAAAATATCTTATATATTAATATATAATATTATATAATTATAATATTATATTAATATTAATTATAATTATGATATAATATATAAGTAAAAAATATAAAAGATATAATATATAAATAATATAGATAATTATAAACTATAATGATATTAATATAAAAATATATAATTTAAATAATATATTAAATTATAAAATATAATATAAATATAATACAAAGGGAAAAGATAATATATATTTATATAATATATATAATATATATATAATTAAGGTTATCATAATAGCTATTATATGTTTTTAGCTCGTATGAGTGATTGTTAATCCCATCTATATTAATTATAGTTATATAATTAATATATTCTTATATATAATAATTAAAACTATTAAACATCCATTATAAATAACGGAATATACATTGGTGGAATGCTAGCGTCCAAAGTTTAGCTCACCCGAAATGGTATGATACTATAAAAAATATAGTTTAATAATAATAAATAAAATATATAGAAAAATATAAAATATATATAAAAAATGTATAAAATAAAAAATATAGAATATATGATAAAATTAATATATATAGTAGTAAAATAATATAAAATATAATTAAATAATATATATATATAATAATTAATTAGTATATATATATAATAAAGAATAATAAATTAATAAAAATAAATTGATATATGGAGTGCTAATATGGCGTGCTCTTCCAGATATACTCCAAGTCAATATCGTTCATATTAAAGCATCTCAGACGAAAGAGTAAGGCGAAAATTACATTTCTTTTCTCGGATCCTGAATTAACAATTTCATACATGAATAGAACAAATGTAAAAATTAAATATAAAGGTTAATAAAATTATGAACAATATAGGTTATGTACTCCTCGCTTAAAATATCAGCTATTATATCCATATTTAGTGTAATAAGGCCATAATCTTTGAGACGATTCACTGGGATATGGATAAGAGTCGCTGAGTCAATAAATGTATTATAGTCTAGACATTTTACCTATATGTGGGGAAACCATTATATCCGCTATGATAAAACAAGGATATGCCTCATAAAAGTTGGGTAAAAGTGACTACGACGCGCAAACTACTCTAAAATGGTCGAAACAATCCTAATCGCTATATCGCTTTAGATTACTAGCGTGGCAGCAGAGTCAGGTTGTCGGGTCAATAAGGCTCTCTCGGCCTTCCCGGGTGTGATCACTAACTCTGGAGGTTTCAATAGAGTGTATGACTTAAGGTGTCTGCGCCCTCGCTCACCCCTGCGTAAGAGTGGCGATGCTCCAGGGATTGGGCATCTTCTCAAAGTTAGTGATATCCTCAGCCGATGTTCTTTGAACTAACAAAGATAACTCTCCCCTCAAACACGTAGGAACCTAATGCGTATTTTAGGTATTATGACAATTGTGTGTTCCGCCTCCCTGGCTTTGATAACTGCTTGTAGGGTAACGAGGAGATGCTATGTTTGTGCGACAATTATTCACTCCAAGGCATCGGACTGCCCATTCCACCTCTTTGTAGAGGACGAGTGATAAGTGAAAAAGTACCGGGTATACTCGCGACAGGAACCACCTACTGGATTACTTGTTGCGCTCTCGACGTCAATCAAAAGACAGGGAACCAGTCGTGCATCGCAGTAGAAGGTCAGGCTCTCGGACAATTAGTTCCCTTTAGTATAATGTAGTGCTTTCAAAATATGCGTGGGTAGTGGATCTAGTATACCGGGTTAAATGCCGTTCATTGGAATCTGGCTAAAAGTGAGAAATAAATATGAGCCGAAAAGACCTTCCCCAATTGAAGTAAAAATAGAATAAATCAATATGGCGTTTATTTTTATATACTCGAGAATAATCCAATAGTAGTATCAATATGGTTGTTCCGATCAATTCATAATATAATATGTGAATGTGCTCTAACATGTTCGTGGAACAAGATTTACTTATTTATATACTTATTCATAAATTGTATAATATATAAGAGCACTTGTGGAGTATTAATTATTTTTTTTTTTACTTCTGACTAGTGTAATCATTATTGTGTGAAGTATTATGTTAATAAAGTCACTTTAGGTTACTTGTATGTGAAAATTATATTCACGTCCGTGTACTCAGGTAAACTTATCTCAGATAAGTAGAGTATGCTCCAATAAATAATGTTTTCATACTCACTCATGCTCTCATTTGTAACTTATCTATGCAGGGCGGATACATTAAAGCCTGTCTTAGGGGTCATACTAGTATTAATATGTGTGTACTGAGACTCTAATTATATAAGAATAGGAATAGATATCTTCAAAATTACCATACTCATTATTTCCTGTGATTAGAAAACGAGAAAAAGCTGAGTGCTGTATACTGCTCAATCTTGTACTCATGTCTCATAGTGTCTTGATGTGATTATTAGGTTATAAACCATTTTTATCTCATAGATTGTGAATAGAGTCTCAAAGAGATATAGCAGAATAACGTGTAAAGTGCATTCGCAAGAAAAAATACTATTAATGTAATAACATTAGTAGTATAATTAACATATAAATACCTGCAGAACGTATATTTTGTGTATGACTTTATTAAAGGTGATGTAATATGTAGGAAGATAACTCTTTTATCCGGTCTCTTAACTATATCACAGGTTATCCAATCCTCATATATGAGATATTTATGAGATTATTGATCCACTGTCAAATCTTCGTTATCTGCACTTTATTTAGCGAAAAGCCTCTCTTATACCATCCGCTTTAAGCTTTAGGTTCTTAACATTTCCGATATTTGATACTCGCCTCACGGATAGATACATATATATTTTTTTAATATATGATAATAACGGTAATATTAATATTGCATCATTGTATAAATAATATGCTATATGAATATAATATATTAATATATCAATATTATAATAATATTTAATAATTACGATCATAATTATTATATTTTACGAATGATGAATAATATTATATTTAAATTTAATAATTAATAAATTATAATTCAATATATATTATAATTATAATATATATATTATATTATTATATATATATATTTAATATATAATATATTATTATAATATATATATTAATTAATATTAATTAAAAATATATATATTAATATTTATATACCTATTTATCATTTATATTAATTAATTAATTAATATGATATTAAGAAATTTTCTATAGAATATTTTATTAAATTTAATAAATGTAAAAACAATTATAAATTAATTATATTTAATATATTTATATTATATTGATATAATATTATATTATTAATTATAATATATATATATATAATATATTAATATATATTAATTATATTTAATTAATATTAATAATATTTATATATATTAATATTTAAATATATATATATTATAATATATCTACAGGTATATATATATATATATATATAAATTTTAAATATATATATATATTATATATAATTTATAATATATAATAATATTAATATATAATATATTATATATATATTATATATATTAATTTTATTATTTATTATTATATTATAATTATAATATATTTTAAAATATATTATATATATATGATATATATTATTATAATTCAATTAAATTAATTAATATTATATTATTAATTATATATATTTAATATATTATAAAATATATATTAATTTATATAATATATAATATATATTTAATATTAATATATATATTATATATTAATTAATATTTTATTATAATTTTATCAATTACTCTAAATTGCTCTTTAATATTAGAATATAAAGGATGTATAGTTTATTTGTTATGAACGACTTAATAACTCCGAGAGATGCCGCATGGAATCACCCTATTTTTGGGCATAGTGCAGCCATCTAATAAAAAAAAAAATAATAAAAATAATAAAATTCAAACATAAACGCCTTTATTAGAGGTCTATATTGAAAGGATTAGTGTAAAATAATACAAAAGTGTTAAGTGTTTATGAATATATTATAGCAGGATATGAAATCATTTCTACCTCGCTAATTGAGTCTCAATCAAAAACTAGTGCGCTTTAAATTAGATCTTTGCAACAGCTGATGGACAACTTAAACATGATCAATTGTGCTATAGCTTATTGCTAGTACTATAAATCCCGCATTTTTATGTGACTAATTGAAGTCAATATGTTTAGTAATTCTGTTACGTATTATTTTTATAAGTAGATTGTACAGATCTCAAAGATTATATTGGTCTATAGACTTTTAGGCCTTCTTTATCTCATTTTTGTACATAAAAAAATATGACATTGGTCTGAGTTTTTAACACCATATATATCAGTTATACAATTTTAAATTTACAAGTAAATATTTTATTGTCGGTTTTTTGCCAATAGTTATCATTTTTCTCAGTTCCATATATATTGTGTTAAATATAATCTCTTTATTATTTTTATATAATTGTTGTTACTATTACTCTTATGTTATTGTTATATATATAATATATATCTTCTATATTATATATATATATATTTATTCTCTTATTATATATTATTTCTATCTATACTTCTTTATATATAATTATATTTTATAGTATATATATATTATAGTATATATTTTAAAATATTATATATCATATATTATTTATATATATTACTATATATATATTTAATATATTATTAAGGATCAATAATTTATATATAAATTTTTAGTGGTAAATAAAAGCATTTGTATTGTTGATTAATTTTTATTTTATTTTTTTTTAAGAGCATAATTATTAAGTATTTATATATATTTATCTTATATTATTAATTTTTATTATATATCTCATTATATATAATATATTATTATTTATTTTATTATTATCATTTATTTAATTTATTTACTTATTAGTACTATATAATATATTATTAATTTAATATATTAATTATATATGCTATATTTAATTATTCTTTATATATTAATATCTTATTATATTCCTTTAATACATCCATTTTATGTTATAGTTAGTAAGCTTAGGAGTACATTATTGGTTGACGTGACTTGCGTATGTATATTCTCTATCTATTTTTTTCTTTTTTCATCTTAGGATCAATTCTAATATGACAATCGGCTACATATTCATTCCGGATAATTTTATATAAACCTGTAAGATAATTTTTGATGTATTTTACAGGTTTTCATATTCTAAAATCTTGGTTATGTTTCAGCATTTTAAACCTATCTTTTCCATAAAGTATTAGTATTATTTATTTATATTATATATATATTTTATTATTATATTTCTATATTATTTATATAATACTATATATATATTTATTTTATACTTTTTAATACTATTTATTATATATAGTATTTGATTAGTTTTAATATTGGTAATGATGGTTTTTATCTATATTTTTGTTTTTAATCCTAAATATTCTTTATTAAGCTTCACATTCAGTATAAATAAAACCATAATATCTTTTTTCTGAGTCTTTTATATTCATTGTGAATTTTATAAATACATCCTTATCGGTTTGTAAGTACCAGTAACGTAGTTTCATTTATTATTTTTTTTCTTATATATCTTAATATTATTATTACTCATATATAAATTTATCTTCTTTGAATATCTTCGTAATTCTGAGAACTAGCAAACGTAATTAATTTTTTTTATCACTCATTTTTTTCTTTTTTTCATAATATCAATTTTTTTATCGCTTTAATTTTTTTGTCTTTATGATAGTCTTTACATTAAGTACATTGTGATTTTAGTTGTCCATTCTATTAATCTAAGATTGATCTTCATAACTAGGGTTCATTTCAACTGATAAGAAAAGTATTGAACTGAACTGTTTTCACATAGGTAAGAACTCGGTCAAAAACCGTGTTCACTTGCAGAGTCTTCAGAGACATAAGTTGTGAGTTTATAAGTATAGATTCTGATCTGGCAAGGTGGCAGCAGGGGCCGGTAAGCTCACTTAACAGTAAGGCGTTTGGATACTGTTACAATACAGGTTTGAGAATCTTAAAAGGTTGTTTGTTGATTGGTTTGTCACGGGGGCCTGGCCAAAGAATTTGTTTATCAGTTCGAAGAGAAAATTTGTAAAGTTTCACGTAATTTTGATTTTAACACAAATTTGCCCTAAAAGACCTTATGTAATATTCTTTAGAGAAAGTCTCAAATCTATCCATTTCTCATTTTCATTTCCATGATCTAAATCTATTATGTTGTAGCTATCTGACCATTTTGGGCTAGTTGCTTTTCCTGCCACGTTTCTCTTTCTTCCACTTATTCCTTTGATTTTTCCTTTGTTTCTTCTGTCCACTATCTCATAAGACTCCCCAATCTCACCTTCGGTGTTTCTTAAGAAACTCTAAGATGGCCTCTTCTTCTTCTTCTTCTTCTTCTTCTTCTGATTCAGGTTCTGTTTTCTGATTCCGTTTCGCTTAGGTCTTCTTGCTCTTCTTGTATAACCAATATTACTACTATTTCCTCTTCGCTTTCTTCACTTTCATCCGTCTCTGATCCATAAGTGTCTGATTCAGAACACAGTGATTTCATCTATCTCCTCTTGATTTTCTTCTTTCCCTAAGACAGGGTTTTCCCTGTTTGTCTGTATTCTGGTTGATATGCACTCTAGCTACCTCGCGTAGTGGGGGTTTGCCCGCCAATTTTATATTATTTGTTTCAATTTATTTCTTTCATTAGTTCCTCTTTTTTTTATATTTTAAGCCTTTTTTTTTGATTTTGTATTTAGGGGGAATTATTTGAATGGGGGTAAAAATTCCCTTCTTTTCTTTCCTTTATTTTATTTAGACATTTGCTATTTTTCTTTCATAGTTTTTTTATTTTGATGTTCCTGCAGGCAGCCTGTTCGTTTCCTCCGCTTTTCTAATTCTTTTCTCACCTTGCATGTCCTTTTTCTGGTTCACTATGACGTTGCTTAATTGTCTCTGCTCTTTTTTCGCTTGCTTTTTCGTTTGTCGTTTGGGATTGTGGCTCGTTTGGCCATGGCTTGGATTTTTTTCCGTCTATTTGGTGTTTATTTCCTTCTTTCATATTTCACATATTGGTGATGTGCCTTTTGGCGAGTATTTTATCTGTTGTTAGTTCGTTGTGATCCTTTTCTTTTTTTCATTTTGTTTTGTAGGAATTTTTTTTTTCTGGTCTTTTTTCTTTTCTCTACTAGTTGTTATTTAGCACCTTTATGTCCTGTTCCTTTCTCGGCTTTTTCCAAAAGATACGTTCTCCTCTTTATGGGTTGGGACAAGGCTTTTGTTTTTTAAACACTTTTTATCTAATTATTTTTCTATCTACGCGAATCAGTTTCAATACTATCTGTTGTTATAATTTTTTATCTCGTTGGATTTTTATTTTTTTTTTATGCCGTTTTCTCTGTTGCCTTGTTAGATTTCTCCTAAAGGAGGGGTTCAGTTTGTGTTTGATCCGTCCACTTTGTTCCTGCGCTCCTACTGGGTCCTTCCCTTTTGGGGACTTGTTACCCTTTTATGTCATATGTTGCTGTCTAGCCCCCCGCTGTGCGTCGCGTATGCATTTTTATTCTCATATTTATACTATTATATCATATTCTTATATTCTTACTTTATTATTTTTCCTATATATATATGTATATTAGTATATCCGTTTGAAATTAGTACACTTTGCATATTCTATTTTCTAGTTTCCTCTTTATCATACTCTTTGTTTTATTTATTATATATTATATATACTTCCTGAGCATCATGTTATTATTTGTTTCATATATTAGACTTGTTATGTTTTGCCCGACCGCTCGTAGTTGTTTTGACATTTGTTTTTTTGTTTCATCCTATTGTATCCGAAGTACTTCGATTTATGCTTGCAAGTGAACTATTGGTCACTGATTTGAATAAGCTGTTCGTTTTTCCCGCTTCGCACGTAAGTTTTTATAAATGCCCTTTTATATTTTTTTAATCTAAAGAATACCAGCCAGGGTAAACGCGCAAAAGATGGCAAGGAGTCCGGGGGTTCTCGGCTTCCGGGGAAAACGGAGGGGTAGGTGACATATTTTTCCCTCTCTTACCACCGGGGAGGGTTCGGACTCGTCTTTGGATATTTGGTGTCGCGGGGGTCCTCTGCCCCTCCTACGGGTAATCAGGAACGTCCCCTCTGGTTCGTCGGCTAAGGCCCTACTTTGCGTGTATTATCCCTTTTAACAATTTTATTTTTAATATATTGTTATTGATTAAATATATATTATATTAATTTGTCATTTTCCTAACTAACTTTTCGAGGAATTCAAAACTGTATTTATTTAAACTATTAGCTATAAGTATTTTAAAGATAATAAAAATATAAATATTAAAATTTTTACAATATTTTCCAAACTAAATTTTACAGGAGTGTCAACAATGTATTTATTATACTGTAGTATAGTTGATTTTCAAGAATAATGGTTTTACGTGAATTTTGGTCGTTGAGTTGGTCAACTTCATATATTATAAATTATGTAAGATATATATTTAGAATTATGATAATATTATATAATAATTATTATATATATATATATATATATATATATATATATTGATAATATTATAATAATGTATATATATAAGTTATTATATATATATAGTTTAAAATCTTTCAATAAATGAATTTAATAATAGTAGTGATATAAAAACACTTTATAGATGGGAGATTTTGTCGTCGTAAATATTACACAATAATATTACGTCACAAAATAATCCATGTTACATTATAAAATCACATATTCTAAAATAATAAAATAAAATAGTCTATAATATTAATGTTTTAATTATGTTAGATTTAAATAATAAAGGGGTGTATATAAAATATAGTGCACATAAGGAAGAGATCATAGAAAGATACGAATCAGATGAGAGAATAAACTAATATGAAATAAACTAAAAAAATTATAATTAAAGTGTATTGTGGATTTTATTTTTGTGAGTTCTATCTTACAATTTAAAAATTAACATTTATAGAGTGTATATTGTGATAAATAAAATGTTTTGTTCCTGTTCTCTAAGAGTATTGTAGAGGAAAGTAAAATAGGGAAAATTTAGATATATAAATGATTTTTATGATGAAGTGTATAGAGTGGATTTTTATATATTAATGATAGAAAGCCTGTATATAAATATTTAACTTAGAATAATTTATGATTAGTTATGTATTAGATTAAAAATATAATTAAAAATATATTCTATTTCTTATATATTTCTATATAATATAATTAAAGTGATAATATTTCTAATTTCAATAATTGTTAATTGGAATATATATATTTGGAATTTTAAAAATATTGGATATTGATTCTTCTTATTCATCTTTATTATTTCTTAATATATATTGAATATCTTACTACTTTAATTGAATAATTTATATATTATATTTTATATTATCATATATAAATTTACAATATAAATATTGATAATATTAATTATTGTTATCATGAACATCATTAAAAATATTCCTCAATTAATTTTGTCACTCATCACGTTTTCCTAAGTTCCTATCGTGCTCGCACTCACTCTAGTGTGTGTTTACCTACTCATGTTCTCGGGTTCGTACTTTCTCTTTTTCAACCTTATTCTATGGTACCTCCTTTTTTTCTAGGTTGTGGCGGACAACTAGCTACTTTGTAACCCTGTCATGCATGTGAGAGCGTTTCTCATCACTCTCTGTGCGGTACCCTCGCACGTGGTGTGCTTTTAACTCTCGCAGAAGCCACGGGATCGTTTTATCTATGCTAATGCCTTTTTTCACTATTTTTCTGTTTCTTTCTTTACATTCTCTTTAACATGGTATTCTCATGTAGTCCTGTTGCACGTTAGTGTATCAGTATATCTATCTTCACATCTTTCTTCTATTCATGATCTTTTCTCTGCAAGTGTACTCTAATCTTACTTTCGCTCGCCTCATTCCTTTCCCTCTAATAGTTTCCTTTTTCTCCAATCTAACACCTTCACGGACCTCGTTTTTCCCTTCTATTATTATGTTATTGTTCTTTATAACTCTACGGTTGTGGCTATCGTCCTCACCCCATTACATTTTACTTGCTAGGTGTCTATCATTCTATACATTTCCTTATTCCTCTTATCATCTAATTGTTATCCGTTTCCTCTATATATTTGTGGGACATACCCATCAGTGTGGTCAGTCACTTTGTTCATCTGCAGCTTTGGATTTTGTTTGCTTCAGTCTTTTCTTTCTTTATTTCGTTCTTTTGGTTACTCGACTCTAAAAATTCCTTTCATCAGTAAAAATTTCGTCCTTACTACACACTGCTGGCTGTGCATTCTTTCTTTCTTGCCACTTCGGCCGCCTGAGTCTACCTTTATGCTCGGTAGGTATTTCGTTCGCTTTGGAGCACAGTAGTCTCCCAGCTCTAATACGGGCTTGCTCAGGAAATGCTTCTTGTTCTTCGGTTTCTATATCCTGATAGTTTGTGTTATTGGGGTTTTTTGTATTCATCTTCTCCAGTAGGTATTTGATTTTTTTCGTTCTAACCTGGCAAACAGTAATTTCGAAGTCGTTTCCTCAAATTTTCGTATATTGTATTTTGTTTTCAATTCTTAATCTCAGTTTCTTTTGTGGACATATTTCTTAATATTGCCGCAATTTTCACTAGTTTGTCATATTGTGCTTAATATTAATAACATGTTTTGCTCCTTATTCACCTTACGTAACGATCATTTTATAATTTCTACGTTTCAATGTGCTTTCTCTGATCGACACTTAAAACATTTATTTTCGTAACAGTTTCCGTTATTTCTTTTGTTTAATACAGGATTTTCTTCTTATGTCTCTCTTTCATCCAACAAGCTTTATCTTTAATTCTCTCTATTTTTTCTTTTTTTGTGCTCTTTTTTGCACGTAATAATAGCACCTCCGTGTTGAAGTATATTGGTTTTTATATTTAGTTCCATGAGGTGCTGTATTGTTGGTGCTATTTTCTTCCTTGTGCGGGCAGTGGGCTCTCCCAACGCGTGCAGTCGCAATATCATTTGGAATTTTCTCGAGATATTCTAGGACCTTGTGTCTCGAGAAGTTAGTAAGACTTTCTTCATTCTGACATTGTATTTTACCGACCGCCCATCTGCGTGCTACTTCCTTGTGCTTTTCCTATCGAGTCCCCTGATTATCTTTTTGTGATCGACATTCTGATTTGCTTATTATGAGGGTAATCTTTCATGGTTTTTTCTATTTCCTTTTATTGCCTTAATTGCTGAATAGTTTGTTCATGTTCGTGTTCTCGTCAATGCTGATTTCTTTCGTAGCTGGTTGCTTCTTTCTTTTTACTTATATAGCCTACCTGCCTAAACCGCCTTTTTCAGAGTATGTGTTCTTCTATTATTCTGAAATCTTGCGACCTTGTTGTATTAACCGATTGCACTGATTTACATATTGACCATTAATGTGTGAGATTTTTAGACAGAAATTTGAGCTCTGTTATTTATTCATTTGAGTTTTTCGTGTGTGTGGCCGTGTGCTCCTGTATCATGCTGCTATATAAGAGTATCTGTATTTCCAAGCTATATCCAGGGTATTCTTGGTTTTCCTTTTTCTCCACTAAGTTTTGTCCCATCCTCCCGAGCTTCGTTTGTGTCCTCTCACAGAGTGGTCTGTTAGTTTTCTTGTGTGCTATGTGCTGCTCGGATAAAAGGTAGTGTGCAGTTTTCTTTTCTTTTTGCTCTTATGAGTGTCCATAGCGGCTCTGGATAGAATGTGAAAGCTAGAGTTTGGCGTAATCGTGGGATTAGAAGAGTCGTAGTTGGATATAACTACCTCAATAAGATGAGATATTTTGGATATGTTTGTTGTTTTTCTGTCTTCAATTAATAATTCAAATTCCGTCAAAATTAGGGTGTTATCTCTGACGAACTGAGTGTGTGTGTTTGTTGTGTTGAGTGCGGGTAAATCTTACAAGTATAAGTGCATCCATTATTCTGAGTGCATGCGATTTGATAATGATTGTGCCTGTGATCATAGTAAATTTCTTTGTATTTTCGGTAGATACAATGTGTTTTTGTGATCGTAGTCTCTTATGATTGCGTCTAAATTCCTATATGTGTTACTGTGGGTTCTAGTTTTTATGATGTTAGTTTCTTCTAGGATGTGCGTGTCTGTTTCATAATGCTGCTGTTTTGGCGCTATGTTTTGTGGTCTGCCTTCTTCTCTTACGTTTTTTCTACATGCTCGGAGATTATGCCTCTTATTTTCTATGATGTGAATTTATTAATTTGAATACTTAGTACGTGTATTATGGGTGTGTGTGTGGGTGATTTTTCATTGAACTGGAGATTAATTTTAATGTAGTCGTTTAAGACTAAGTATATGAGTACTGCAGATTCCTGCTGTTAATGTGTGACGTTGTATATATGCACTATACGTGATTTAGGATATTTGATCTATATTATTAATCCACGCTTGCGTGGTGAATGAGAGTTAATGTTCATAATGAGTATTCTATATTTAGTTGTTTCATTTTGAGTTCAGCTTTTAGTGTGTTTTGAGAGGATAATCTACTACCGTTGTTTTTGTGGTTGCTTCGGTGCGACGATTTTGACGGTGCAGGGTGACCGGTTCCGAGTATGAGTGATCTTTTTCTAACTAGACATGTTAATTATTAGATATCAATTTGATGCTATAGGTGAGCGCCTATATGGTAGCTTGTGAGTTGGTTTTATTATATGTTCGTATGTTTATAATATATCGGGTTAGGGGCCTTAGCCTTCGGGTTTTGGTTTTGTTATAATGAGTTACTTATTATTATGATGCAATTCTTTATATAAGTAGTTGAGTTTATCTTTTGAGTTGACGGGGCTGGGGTGGTGTAGACGTGATCTTTATTTTATTATATATTTACTGATTTGTGAAGTGGTATTAGTGTGCTGAGTACGGTAGTGTTATAATGTACGTATTAACATAGTGGGTAATAAACTATTGTTTTAGTATATATATGGGGTAGTTGATTGATTTTTGTTGGCCTTGATTTGGGCTTGGGAGTTGTCTCAAAAACTCTAGTGTGAGGGAGTTTGTTCTGAGGCTTCAGCTCTATATTTTATATATAAGCTCAGGGTGTGTGGTCTGGGTGAATCTGTATGAGTGTAGTGCAAGACAATAATTGGATACATGGTTTGGTGAGTTAGAGATTTTATATTTTTATGTTGTCTATACTTACGTGGCATTTTTGCGATCTTCGATAGTTTTATAGGATATACGTCGATTTGAAGAGTGACACTTAGTCTTTAGTGTGGTTTTGTGATGAGGGCGCTGTCTGCTCAATGTTAGGTTCTTATTGAGTTTGTCATTGGTGTTTTGGTGAACACGTGTATTTTCTTATATTGGATTCAATCATCATATATGATGAGTTCTCAGAAGAATGTTGAAGTGTGTAGCATGAACTTGTGGATACTCTCAGGCGCTTGTAGACCATAGCTGCCTGTGTTTAGTTCTGTGTAAATTGTTCTAACTCGTTGGATAAATTCATATTTGATACCTGGAATATCTCAACTCTATAACTAACAAGAGCTCCTAAAAAAACATGAACAATACGACAAGTATTTCTAAAAGCATTTTAAATTTTTTATTATTCCAACAACTTTGCAATTGTGTCCAGCAATTGACTTATCTGCAATTATATGAGCGCATAATAATCCATCACTATCTCGGCTCATTTATTATATATCTACCTTTCGCTCTTTTGACTTCAATCACTAATACTCTATAATGTTAATCACTTTTCGTCCAATAAATCATAGCTCATGTACTAAACACCACTCTCTGATGGCCGCAGACACAATATATAACAATCAGTAGTTTCATTCTCTTACTGGTCTCTAACCTCTTAAGGGTTTCTTCTCTTTCCCTTTTTCAAGCCTTATCTGCTTCATGTCGTGGTACTCTTTTTCGTGCTCATGTCCCGAGTCTGGAGCCTGTTACGTTGTGTACGTTACTATTGTTCTTACCCGAGCTAATAATATTATATACTATGATAGTGGCTATATCCTATTCCAACCTACTCTATTTTTTTGCTTTTAAACTCCTTATAGTAATATACTATACGAACTCAATTTTATTCTACCGTGAAACATAACAAATTTTTATCACATACTATTTCCTTTATCATTATTCTTCACAGTCATATCAAATTTTAACTCACTCAATTAACTCATGCGAAGCTACTAAATAACTGAAAATTAAGCTGAGGCTTTATTACATAATCACATCTATAAAATACCAGACCATTAACATATAAGTTCAACTCGTGATTATTGTCATATCTTTTCTTAATATATATATATATACATATTGTTAAATGGCTAAAATTTTATAAAATTTCTTATATTTGTATATATTATCCTTAATTTTTGGTTTTAAATCTTGTATTATATATATTTATCATTCTAACTTTGTTTAGAATATGCGTTAACTCTGTAAGATGTCCGAGGTTTCATTCGGACGTAAACCTGTTCAAGTAAACTAATAATTATATATATATGTAGCTTTCATTTTCCTCCCTTTTGACTCAAATGTTTTACGGTATTCAGTATTTAAATATGAAAATTATAATGATAAATAAGAAGAAAATATTTAGTAAGAATTGGCATGTTTAAAAGAAACCTTATATTAAAACAATTATAAGCTGTCTCATATTTGAATTTCTGATAATATAATAATGACTATTTATTATTATTAAAAGTGATATATAATATACGGTATATAATAATAATTAATAATGAATAATATATAAATGAAATTAGTGATAATTTGTAAGAGTAGGTTAGTAATATATATAGTATGATAGTATATATTTAATTTAATAATATATATATTTGTATGATATTACATATAATAAATACTCTAATTAACTATTTGATATAATAAGTCGAATATTAGCTTTTTACGGATTATTTATATGCAGTTGTATATAATTTAGAGCTATATTAAGTGACATAATAATTAGTGAAGTGCGAGAGAGTCAATGATAATATATAGAGTCGACAATAATATTTGTTTAATGTCTCTTCTGTTATTATGTCGTTTATTAAGTTTATGATTGGAGCGCGTACTGTTATGATTGAATGCAGGATACAAATATATACTATTATATAGTGATGTATTATAATGATATAGGTCGTACTAGGTTTTGGGGACGTGTTCGTGTGTGTCCTCTGAGCCGAAATTAGCTAAAATAATATAAAAAAATTGAGATGAAAATTAATAGAGCGGTTATAAACCCAGTATAATATAGTAACATTAGCTACAATTTATCATAATATCAATGTATAATAATAAGCGAACTAAATTTAAGGTGAGGATCGGAGTAATCGAGTGAATGAATCATGAGTTAGCGTAATAATTTAATAATAACTCAATTGGATTGTTATTGTGTATGCTAATAATGAGTATTTTTGATAATATAGAGCTATGGAATAAGATAATATGAGATTAATATTTAATTTGTGTTATATAAAGGTTATATATATTTTTATATTAGTAATATATAATCGTTAGATTATATATTTAATTGCTATTAAGGTTATAGATTTGATAAGTGGCTAATTGCATAGTAAGGCTTTTATTAAGTGCTTTGATTATAAGTGTTATATTGATATAATATGTTATATTAGTTTATAATAATAATATTAATAATTAATAATAATAATAATAATGTGATTAATCTTTTTACAGTAATATATTAGTTGAGTAATAATATATAATTAGAGAGAGTGATTATATGATTTAATCGTAATATCATAATATTTAACTTATCATTGATGTATTATAATATTATTAGTAATAATAAATATAATTGAGTATTATAGAGAGAGTGAGTGTGGTTATTATATATGAGTTTGCTGATTATTTGGACATGATAATATATTCTATATATGTTAGAGTCAATTAGAGTGAATGTAATTATATTTATAGTTGGTAATAATTTTTTTTATATATATATTATTTATAAATGTTATATTAATCTATTAATATATATAATAATAATTATTAATTAAATAATAATAATATATTAATAATAATAATAATAATAATTAATTTATTAATAAATATAATAATTAATAATTATAATTAATAATTAATAATTTAATATATAATTATTAATAATAATTAATATTAATATTAATATATATAATAATTATATAATAATAATTAATATATATATAATTAATAATTTATAATTAAATAATATATATATATTAATATAATTGAGATTTATATAATAATTAAATTATTATATAATTAAATATATTTATATAATAAGTAAAATACTTATCTAAGTAAATAATAATTATTTAGGTAATTTCTAGATTTATTTAAACTTTCTGTCAATAATATTTAAATATATCAATTACAGTTTGAAATTAATTACAGTATATTTATATATTATAATAATAGGTGTGATTAATAATTATTAATTAAATAATTAAGTAATTAAATAACAATATAACATAATAATTATACTTAACATATTAATATTAATTAATTATAATAATATTAAATTAATTAATAATATTATTAATAATATTAATATAATAATAATAATATAATCTATATAATAATCAATAATAATAATATATTATAATATAATTAATATTATATATAATATATATAATATATATACATTGTAATTAATTAAACAGTAATAAACTAAAGCTAAATGCCTAACAGTATTTAAAGTGATTGCCGAACATTTCACATTATATCTGTACTATATAATATATATAGTAATTACAAATAAATATAATATCTATATATATCAATATTTAGTATAATAAATAATAATTAAATAATTAAATTATTAATAATAATAATAATATATAATGTATTATATAATAAATAATTAAATAATTAATATATATATTAATATATTAATAATTAATAATAATTAATAATAATAATAATTAACAATCAAAATTCATATAATAATTAAGTAAGACAACAAAGAGAATATTCTATTATATCAATAATAATAATAATTATTAATTTAAATAATTAATAAATAATATAATTAATAATAATAATAATAATAATAATATATATATATTAATAATTAATTATAATAATAATAATAATAATTATATCATAATAATAATAACTAATATCTTAATTAATTATATATATAATAATTAATAATTAATAATATAGATACATATATAATTCCAGTGTAATATTATTCAACTAGTAATAGCAATTAATAATAATGCTATTAAGAAATATAATCCAGCCATTAATTGTATATTATTATAATATCTATCATTAATATAATTAATAATAATTTATATATTAATTAATAATTAATTAATATATTTATATATATTAATATTAATATTAATTATAATATAATAAATAATAATAATTAATAATAATAATAATTAATTAATTAATAATAATAATAATAGATTATTAAAACCACTATCAAAATTTATTATTATATATAATATAGCTATTAAAATATATATAATTACTTAATGTAGTGAAGAAAATTTATTCATAATTAATTAATAGAATAATGTAATAAACAATATATCATGATGATTCTAATATTATACTTGATTATTAATTAATTACAATAAATAATAATAATAAAATATAATATATTATAAATAATATATATAATTAATAATAATAATATATAATTAATAATAATTATATATAATTAATTAAATATACTAATTGATAATTAATTAAAATAATGAATAATGATATTATATAAATAAATTATAATAATAATAATTAATAATTTTTATTCAATTATATATATTAATTTGATTACAAATAATGGTATTATCATTATAATATTATATTATAATCAAACATAATAATATTTTATTAAAGAAATAATAGCAGTGAGGATATAATCATTAATAATTATATTAAGTTTAATATATTGATATAATTTTAAGTAACGTCTGACAAGGAATTTGATAAACTTTTAATGAGAAACAACTAAAGAGAAAATAAATTTAAAAAATATTAATATATAGCTATAGAATCTAATGCTTCCTATAATTCTGTCATATGAAATAGTGGAGCTTTATTTTACCGTGGGTAGTTGAATTGCTCCTCTTGTTAGGGGTATTGAGGACTATAGAGCAGTGTCTAGATATTTCTCTAACGAAGCTTGAACTTAATGTGGTGCAAGTGATGTCCGTGGTTCGTAACATTTTTTGGTGAAGATTATTCGCACAATCTTCGCTATTCCCATATACTATGACGAATTTTGGGTTTTTTCTCGCTCCGAGATTTTCGTTTAAGTTCTTGTTGAACACTGTTGTTGATTTGCTGATGGAGTATAGCGTATATTTTTCGTGTGCTTGGAGGGTCGTTCGAGGAGTGTGTGTTGGCGTCTCTACGCTGTCTGTGGGTTCTGTGTGTTATAACGATTATTGATTTGCCACATGTGAAGAGTGGCTATTTGCATGTTCTCCCTGATATTAGTGATTACTTTTTAACAAGTATGCTGACTACTTAACTAGTGTACTGAGTAGTGGTTTATTCATTCATGAAAGTCAGTGTGTCAAAGTTGGGCAACCTAGAGAAAATATATAGATATTATGTTGTGTTCACAGCGGTTTGTTACGTGGGCCCCTGATTATTACACGAATTACTTTTTTTTTATGGTTTATTTGCATTATCAGATTAGAGGTTAGTAAGTCAGGTATTCACTTGGCATCATACCCTATACTGAGGATAACAGACTTCTCTGACCACCATTTTACATCAACCAAGTGATTTTTTAAACTATGTATTGGAGTTATAACATTATATTCCTTAATTCTATTTAAGGAATGTCTCTCATTAGTCTTTCAGCTACATAGGTATTATTTGCTCTAATTTGAGACTATTTATTATGTGTTTCTTCTGAATGAAAGCTTGTTCATTTCAAGGATAACACTGACTTAATAACTTATGTGAAGCAGACGATATTGTCCCTGATTTTAATTTATATATGGATGGGTGGTGCGCTTGGTGTGTACTTGGTACAAGCTAAACTCTTCTTAATGGGGCTGATCCTCTATTGTTTGATTTCTGTTATTCCAGATTCCAATTTCTCGTTTCTTTTTTATTGCATAGATTTAGGGAAGAGATCTGTTTGCCCTCTAACCATTGTTTAATATATATTATGTTTTTTTAAATCATTGTTTACTTTGTCGTTTAGATGTTGTTTATTTCGGTCTTGAATATTAGATTGCATAGTGTCTAATCAGCATTATATTGAAGAGTGTATTATTGATAATTTGTGAACAATTTTTAATAGTCATTTGTATATATATTTATCTATAGAAAAAGTGGTCCCAGTATGGAGCCTCCACTGAGGGACAATATTAACCTATGTGTGGTGGGAAATTGAGGTCAATAGAGTAAGGATAGATTGTGTCTTCCTAATACGGACGTATTGTGTTTTCCTGATCAGAATTAAGTGGTAGAGTGTGAGAGTGTAAATCCCATTGGTTGTGTATGTTTGAATCCATTACGTCTGATTTCCAATTGGGCTACTCTCTAGTTTGTTTTATTGACCGTGTAGGTAGAGTGTTGTCGGCAAGCTAGGGGGCATCGATATGTGCTTTCGGGAGGAATGCTCGACATAGTGAGGAACGTACTACGCTCTCTAGGTGTTCGTTCTTTCCTTTTATTGCACTATGTTGTGGTTAAATGTTTTGTCAGTACGGGGGAATATCAGAGCATGTCCTTCTCTGTTTTTGAGGGTTTTTGGTGAGCTCAATCTTGATCCTTTTGTGGGATAGCGCCATTTTGCGCTATGCATAGTTAATTATGGTATAGGTTTGTGGAGCATTTGGTGGAACCTTGTATAGTTTGTTCAAAGTAATTCTGAACCTTTGGAACATTTCTGTGAATTTGTAAATCGGACGAAGAGTTTTTTCGGAAGGAAGGTGTCCATTGAAGTCTTCTTGGAAACAGGGGTAAACCTTGGCGATTTTTATAAGTCAGTTATGGAATTAATGATTGTTAGTCAATTGAATATTTAGTTTAATATTTTTTTTTTCTTTTTTCAGAGAGAGGCCTAAAATAAGGTTGAGTATTTTCTTTTTTATCAGTTGATTTTAGTTAATATTCCAGTTCCGGACGATCCTCACTTTGAATGTTCAGTAGCCTTTATTCATTGAGATCCTAATTTATAATCACATTCTCAATCCCGTCATGATGGCATTGATTATTCTTTCGAAATGCTCTCAAAGTTCTGCTCCTTTCTGTGTTGAGTCTTTATAATCTATAATTCGCAATAGTAACTCCTCTCTTCATGTATCTGTGAAGGCTTTTTCGGTCTAGTACTAAGTACTGCCCCTTACTTGGTAGTATAAAATGTAGGTAGCATTCATATTCAATTTGACTTATGCGTTGCTTGTTTCGTTAATACTATTACATCACGCTATTTTTTATTGTTCCTATTTTTGTTATTTTTTGGATTATTCTTAGTGTTCGTGTTTTAGTAAATGTCGTTAATAATGCCGCATTGCGAACGTGGGTTGGACTTTGAAGTCTAGGTTTGAACTTTTATCCATGTCTAA
>JABUQX010020680.1:0-14996 GCA_015478945.1 Trachelipus rathkii
GGAGAGAGATTATATATATACATATCTATACGTAATATATATATTTATAGATATATATATATATATATATATATATTATTATATATATTATATATTATATTAATGTATATTATATATATTATATGATATATATATATATATATATATAGTTTTATATATTTAATATATTATATAATATATATATATTATAGTTATATATATATATATATATAAATATTATAGTATATAGTATAATATATATATGTATATATTATATATAATATATATTATATAATATTTATATATATTAATATATAATATATATATATATCATATATTAATATATATATATATTATATATATATATAATAATATATATAATATTATATATATAATATATATTATAATATATCATAATAATATATATATATATATATATATTATATATATTAATATTATAATATTATATTATAATATATTATATATATATATATATATATATATATAATATATTATAATATATATATAATATATGTAACTTATATATATATATAGTATATAATTATATATATATAATAATATATATATATATATATAATATATATATATATAATATATAATATATATAGTTATTATATATATATTATGAGAAGATTTCATCCTGTGCGATCGTGTAGAGGAGGCTGGCAGGAGGCCGGCAGGGTTTCTGGAAGCATGTGGCCTTTCCTGAGGACAGGGTGGCAAGGGGCGGAAGGTTACAAGTAGGGATTATATATAGAATATTTATATATATATATTATATATATATATATATATATTATATATATATATCATATATATTATATATATATATATATATTATATAGTATATATATATATATATATATATATATATATATAATTTTTTTCACAGGTAACCACCGCTCACGGGCAGAGCGAAAAACAGATGAAGGCAGAGAGTTCCACAGAAGAGAAGTGGTTGGAAAGAAGGAGGGACCACAACGAACAATCCTGGGGTTCCCAATATTCACACACAATTCATGAGAAAGCAGGGCACCCCCCTTCAGCAATGAGAGCGACGCATTGGTGGCGGAATGCGAGAGGTCAACTCACTCAAGCACCTGCCTTTGTAGTACCTGTAATTAAAGAGATATGGCACCAACGTCACGTCGCAGATATACCGGGCCAAGGGAGATTGAAAGTAGGGGACAGTTTATTAGTCAACCCTAGCCAATAGATGGGCGGAACCAGAGCCCCTCCCCCAAATGTGGGAACAGTACTCCATAAAAGGGCGGATAAAATCATTATATAATAGCAGTAAATGTTCGGAAGAAAAAAATTCCAGCAACTTGAACAGAACCCCTAGTTTCTTTGAAGATTATATAATATTATACTATATAGTATATTATATTATATATATAGATATATATATTATATAGTATATATATATATATATTATATAGTATATATATATATTATATATTATATATAATATAATATATATAAATATATATTATATATATATATATATTATATTATAATATATATATATATATAATATATACTTTTAAAAATATATATATATTATATATATAATATATATATATATATATATATATAAAGGGTAGAGGAGAAAACTATCCTTCAGCTGACAAAAAATATGTTATATATGAGCAAAGTTCCTACCAAAAAGAAAAAAACATTCATCATTCAATGTTTTATATATATTTTTATATTTAAAATTTAAATAAACGTATTTAATAGTAATGACCTTATAGAATTTTTTTTTTTTTTTTTTTTTTTGCTTTATTACAGAGCTAAATGAGGCTAAAACCTCTCTGATGTAAATCAACTCACGAGTTGGAGGCATAATTATAAATAAAAAGCAAATAAATTCTTGTAAAGTTTTCTGCGCTGATAAATTTCAGAAATTTAGAAAAATTATATTATAAGTGAGCCATAAAACACTCTTACTATGGTATACTTTTCCACGTTGGATTTATTTCGTATTAATAATTAAATATATATATATATATATATATATATATTATATATATATATATATATATATATATATATATATGATATATATATATATATTATATATATGATATATATATATATAAATATATATATTATATATATATATATATATCTATTATATATATATATTAATTATATATTTAATATATATTATATATTATATATATATATATATATATATATATATATATATATATATATATATATATATATATATATATATATATATATATATATATATATATATATATATATATATATTAAAGTATTGATAGAAGTTCTGTCTTATACCAATTTAGAAATGAACACAACAATGTAAATGATATGAATTCGGCAAAAATAGTTTTTTATCTTGTAATAATGTGGAAAACCAGAAAATTCTTTGAATCATTTATTATTAAAAATACGATAAAATTCAACAAAAATCCTGATGACATAAAACAGACAACCTCTTCAATAAATTATTAAAAATCGAAAATTATTATTAGCTTCTTTTTTATATAAATCGAGAGTTCCTGGATATTCAACTAAATTCTCCGAAGTTCATATACTTAAATTTTTTCTTATCTGGTCTTTTCACCTCACCGTTGTATAAAGATCCCCAGGGGTGAAGGTCAAGACCTTTGGTTGTCCTTTTTTGAATATATCTTTGCCTAGTGCATTTTTTCTTTAATTTCTTGTTACTTCGTTTTAATTTTTTATGTTTTTATTGTTTTAATACTTTACATTTGAGCATTGAGTGTTGTTCATGGGTTTATTTACTTAAGGGTGTTTTTCATAGTAAATTATATACTGGTAGTAGATAATTAATATATATATATATATATAATATATAGTAATTATATATTATAATATATATATTTACAGATCCACAGACATTGTTGTGTGTGTGTTAGTCTATTATATATATTATATATATACTAATATAATATATAATTATAATATATTATAATATATATATATATATATATAATATATATATATATATATATATATATATATATATAAGTATACGTGTGCGTGTGTGTGGACATTATGTAAGTCCATTACTAAGATTTTTAAATAAAAATTTGACTACAAATGTCTATTAAACATTTTCCTTTTCACCCAGATCTAAATTCCCAAGCCCCTCCTCTAATCCTATCGACTAAAAAATTTAATTCTCCCCCCAACTGCTCCCCCCTACTACCCCCTTACCCACACTTTCTAATTCCTTTGATAAAATATTTGTTAAAGAATAAAAACGTTCCAAAAAAAAAGAGGATTTTTCCAACTTGCTCATCAAATAAGAATCAAAATTGAGTGATTAAACAAATTGAAAAAAAGACGTTTTATTCTTCTTTTTTTTATTCTTTTAACCTCCTTTTCTTCTTTACTAACAAAAAAAAGGAGAAGAAAAATAACTACAAAAATTAAGAGTAGATTAACAAAACGAAAAATCAGGAACAAACAGACAAGTACAATATAGAAAAAGGAAAAAACTGGAGAGAGAGAGAGAATTTATATATATATATATATATATATATATCTATATATTATATATATATATATATTATTATATATATTATATATATATATATATATATATATATATATATATATATATATATATATAATTATATATATATAATATATATATAATTACAAGAGACCAAAGCTCCATAAGGAAAAACTAAGAAATGCTTCGAGCAAAATACACAAAGAATAAAAAATATACAAATTTTGCATATATATATATATATATATATATATATATATATATATATATATTATATATATATATAAAAAAAATAGTATATATAAATATATTATATATCATATATATATATCTATATATATATATAATATATATATAAATATATTATATATATATATATATATAATATAATATATATATATATATATATATACTATATATATATATATATATATATATATATATGATATATAAATTATAATATATATAATATTATATATATAATATATATATATATATTATATAATATATGATATATATGAATAAAAAACCGAGATGAAAAAAATACCTGTCTGATATATAGTATAATAAAAGGGAGGCAGATTAAATATTTGTGAAGTATATTGATAATTATAAATAATTAGAGTCTCATAATTCAAACTAAAAAATTTAATTTGTCTCGGTAAAGCAGTTCGTGTGTGTGAGTCATTTGAAGATGTGTCGTGCAATTTTGCACTCACATACAGAACACGAACGTAGTGGAAAAATCCAATATCTCGCAAAAAAAAAATCAATTTTCTGTGCAAAACTTTTACATAGGAGATACAGACAGTTAGTCTTTTCTATGTTATATACAACTCAAAAATAAGGCAATAAATTAAACGAGACAGAAATTGCCTGGAAAACGACCCTAGAAGTGGACGATCAAAAACTTTTATAATGTCAAAAACTCTTGAGAGTTTTGAACTATATATTATATTAATAGCACAGGAAATAACGGAGGATTTGTGCTTTCAAATAAATCGGTGCTTCACAGTTAAAATATGGGAATGAGCATATTCAAGGAAAATGTGACATGGAAAGATATTGCTTTTCTGAAAGTTGTGTACTATTAAATGTCTACGAAAAATAAAGTGCACAGATTAAAATGCAAACTAAAATGCAGTGCTTTGAACAGAATAATGGTAACGGTCGCAGAAAATGGGATTACAAGAAAAAAAAAAGCTTTCTCCAGGACATCAATCAACATTCTCATGGGAGAATTAGAATTGAAAATGAAGTCAAACCCTCCTCATTGTCCAGGTTTGTAGACATCTTACTATTCTACTTTCTCTCAAAAGGAATTATTCCTTTTATTTTTCGAAGTTAGAAGAATATCTATTCCAAATAACGATTGTGAACACCTATTTAAATAGTCTCGATGAAAGACATTCTGGAAAGTACTCCAATGACTGACTAGAATAGAGTCTATGCAAATGCATCAAATTAGGTATTAAACTTTTGAAAAAAAAAAAAAAATTGAAAATGTAATTAATTTTTTGCATTCATTCGCACCAAATTTTTAGCACACATACAACCAGACATGTGAGCGAGAGCACGCGCACACATACACAATATATATATATATATATATATATATATGCTATATATATATATATATATATATTGTTATTGTTATGGTACATATGCTGTTATATATATATGTTATAAGGGAGGCTGAGCAGCAGTTGTTAAGAGCATCATATGTATGGCGGTACTTCTGAGGAGATATTATACGCAAATACGATTTATAAAAAAGAACGTATATGCATATATCACCTTATTGCTGTTATTATTGTTGCTATTTTACCTATTCATATAAATCCGGATCATATTATTATTATTATATATCTATATTATTATACATATATTATTGTATTACATATATATATATATACATATATTATATATATATATATACATATAGAATATTTATATATATAATATATATATATATTATTATTACATATATATATATATATATATTATTGTTGTTATTACATATATATATATATATTACAAATACATAATATATTATATATTATATGAGATATATATATTATATATATATTATATATGCTGCGGTTAAGCGTTAATATAGTTATATTATGTTACTATTATTAGTTGCTATTATATATATATATATATTATCATAATATATATATATATATTATTATTATTATATTACAGTTATTATTATATATATGCCATATATTACATATATATTATGTTATTATATATATATATATATATATTACATATTATTATTATTTCATATATATACATATTACATATATAATATTACATTTTTGTTATTAATGTTATATTGTATTGTATATATATTATGTTACATATACATATTATTATAATGTGAGTATATATATATATATATATATATATATATATATATATATATATATATATATATAAATTAGGGGTCTTGCGTAGTTTTCTAAGCTCTCCTTGGAATCGCTGAAAAGATGGGTCTGGTGGGAGGAGGGGGCGCAATCGCTGATAACATGAGCAGATTCATTCTCTTTTCGACAATCTTTTTCTCTTCAAAATGCATACTTCAATGACACTTGCTCTTTTGCCATTTAGGCTGCAAACAGTGGTCATAAGGAAGGAGAATCTGTCATTCTCAAATCATTTTCATTCAGCTCTGAATCGCTACAGTGATATAAATCAACCGACTAATCGTACTTTCACTAAATGGAAGTGCGCTGACCCTCCTTGGTTATCCTACTGACAAAATATTCTGGTCTCTTGTCAAAAATATCTCTGGTACTTCCTATAAATCTACATTTCCTCATTTTATTCACTCTAGGATTGTTCAATGGGATGTGTCATCCTTTCCAGATAACCCTGTTCTGTGGAATTCTTAACAATCATGTATTTTTCAACCATTTTTAATCTTCATCATTTTAAAGCTTTCGTCTACGCCCACCATATGAAGTTTCTTTTATCTTCCTCCCTCTTTGAATGTCCTAGCCTTTGGACGATGGTAATATATATATAATATATTTTGGGACTGAATGGTTGCTGGTTATATATATATAGTTACATATATTTATATATATTATTAAGTATATATATATTATTATATATTATATTGTTATTATTATACATATATATTAAGAATGTTATACAGTTCTTTCATACTCATCCATTCATCCATCTATTCATACATTCATTCATATAGCATCTATATATATATATTAAGGTTACTGTTGGTTAGAGCAATATGAAATATATATATATATATATATATATATATATATATATATAAATGAATAGAAGAGCCAGGAACGACACCAATGCCAAAGAACAGTGCAATTTCAACCTTCCGAGCCTACTCGACTTCTTCAGGAAACTGTGTAACGTAAATGTAAATTATATAACATTACATAGGGTTAAAATGAACAAAAAAAACTAAAATGAAATGACAGTTTTATGACATTGGTGCCATTCCTGGCCAATTCAGTTCAGTGGGCGAATTTCTTAAGATAAGCACTCCTAAAAACAAGATCAAATATACTACTTTATAATATATATATATAATATGTGATATATAAAGTAGTAATAAGAATAGTAGAAAGATATAGAGAGTAAGAGAGAGAAGAGAGATAGAGAATGAAGACCAAGAGTAAGAGAGAAAGAAGAGAGAGTAAGGAGAGATGAGGACATTAAGATTATATAAACAGAATATTATAGTGAGATATTATAAGACTATATATATATATAGAATACAAGTAAGAAAAGTGTAGTAACTAGTAAAAGTATGAATAGGAAAGAGAAGATAGAGAGTAAGTAGAGATAGAGTAAGGAGGGAGAGAGAATAGAGATGAGTAAGTAGAGAGAGGGAACAATATAGATAAACAGAGGGCAGAATATACACAATAAGAAAAGTAAGATAGATATAGAGAAGGATACATAGATATAATAACACTAGGATATAATAGAGTCGAATACTAAATATATTATCAAGCAACTATAATATCCATATTTTTAAAATGACATGCCTGAACTCTTCGGGATGCTATCCTATATATATATATAATAACAGATAGGTAGAGTATCACGTATAATATATATAATGCAAAAGTAGATGAAGTAGAGAGTAAGATAGTAGATGAAGTAGAGAGTAAGATAGTAGATGAAGTAGAGAGTAAGATAGTAGATGATAAGAAGAGTAATAATATAGAAATTAGAGAGAGAAGAGAAGAGATAAGAGAGAGATAGAGGTATAAGAGAGGAGATAAATATACATATAGGAATGACGTAATAATTAAACATGTATAAACAATTTACTTGTGAGTAAGAATGAGAGATCAAGTATATAGAGAGAGAGAGAGAGAGAGAAGAGATAAGTAGAGAGAAGTAAGGAGAGGAAGCAGAGTATAGAGAGAAGAGAGTAAAGTATATAATTAGAAACTAATAGAGGGATTTAATGAGCTAAGTATTAAAAAATGACAGCAATGATATAAGAAAAGATAAGAGAGAGAAGAGTAAGAAGTATAATAATGGAGAAGAGTAGTATAAAGTAGTATATATAGAGAGATAGTATAGAGTAAAGAGAGTAGATAAAGAGAGCATAGAGATGATAATAAAGAGAGAGATATAAGAGAGTATAGTATAGTAAGAATGAGAGAAGATAGGTATAATATAGTAGAGTAAGAGAGAAGAGTATATTATAAGAGTAGAGTAGAAAGATAATGATAAAGAGAGAAAAGAGAGAGAGAGAGAGAGAATTAACATCAAATATAGTTACGAATTAACCAAATTAAATATATATATATAAAAGTAATAATATAAAAGAGAAAGAGATAGAGTAAAGAGAGAGTATAAGTAATAGTATAATAGAGCGCTTTTTTTTTAATTATCATGAAAGAGATAAGAAGTAATTAAATTAAGAAGCATATGAAACATTATTATAGTATATTATAATATATACAGAGTATAGTAGAACTCAAAATGTTCCAATTGAAGACTTGAGCTATTTGCCATTTCATTACACAAGTTTTACTTTAATTTAAAATTGATTCATAGGTAACTGTTATTGTTTTTTCTTTAAATTATTCTTTATTATTATTTTAAATTCATGTATTAAAGGAATTTAAATATATATAATAGATTTTTATTCAGAAATGTGCATTAAGAACAAATAAATGATTTATTTTATAAAATGTTATGTGTAAATAAACGGAGTGGGATGTATAGAATTAGATTCTAAGGAGTAGGCAAAAGAAGATTAGTAGGGTTAACAGTTAGTAGTTAGCAGTTTGTAGGGTTAACAGTTAGTAGTCAACAGAGTATGCACGAGGGAACGATTTTGAGGGAAGAAACCCGGCTAGCTCAACTTGTATGTATAAATGATGAAAAGAGCAATTGAAGTATGACGAAAGTAGGCGAGTGAATGTACTTCCACTTTTTGTCATTATTAGATATTTATCATATAATCTATTATTAGTTGTATTAAGTAGATATATTCTTTCATATGGACCAATTTTTCCAAAAATAAAAAATGAGAATAAAATACGGTGAGAGAATTTATCGAAATAATATGAAATTTGTAGGACAGATGATCGTTTCTATAAGTGATAAATCGAGTGGATAAAAGCACCGAGCTAGAAGAACCAGAGTGTGAGGATTGGCATGTGGATCATATAGTAGTAGTTTACGGGCCTATAATATAAATAGTATGATATATAGTATATATGATATAGGAGTAATAGTAAGTAAGATGAGTATAAGAGTGATAATAGGAAGAGAGATATTGAGTAATATAGTAGAAGAGAGATATAATAATAGAGAATAGAGAGTGTAATAGAGAGTGTAATAGAGAGTGTAATAGAGAATTAAGTATAAGGGTTAGAAATTATTATTACTAAATAAGATAAGTAGAGATGAGTATAGAGAGAGAGGAGTATAGAGAGAGAGAGTAGTAGAGAAGATGAAAATATAATAGAGATAGAGTAATAAGAGTAAGATGAAGTAAGATGAATGATAGGTAAGAGAAATAGTAGTATGAATATAATGAGATAAGAAGAGAGATAGAAGTAGAGGCCATTAGATAAGCGAGGGCGAATATACCCTAAATAAATTATAATATCAGTAATATAAATATAAAGTATAATATATATATATAGTATATAATAAGTAATAGAGTATAAGATTAGGAGGTAGAGAGTAGAGAAGAGATAGAGATGAGAAGAGAGTATAAATGAGATAGTATATGAGTATATAAAGTAATAAGAGAAAAAATAGTAATTAAAGAGTAAGAGAGAGAGGAAGAGTAAGAAGAGTAAGAGAGAAGTAGAAGAGAGAGATAGTAGTAATTGTCATTGATGAGCTAAGAGTAGATGAGTGAGAAGAAACGATTAGGATATTTTAGAAAAAACTTTATTATTATTCAATGAGGGGAATATTATAACTATATTAATAATTATTATTATTATTATTATTATTAATATGAAAAAAGTTTTCTAATCGATCATGGTGATTTATAATACTTAATGAATGTAGTGCTATTATTATTAAATATTAATTATTATACTATTATTATTACATCTATTATAATTAAAGAAAGAAGATATGTTGATTTTTAATATTATTATTAATATATTATTATTATTATTATTATGTATTTTTATTATTAGAATGTATGAGTATGAATTGAGTATGAGAGATGATCGTATTATTTAGTAATTGTGACTTATGTAGTGGTATTATTATTATTATTATGTATAATATCAGTATTATTTTTGGGTGGAGGGGGCGAGATTGGTGCCTCCAAGACGATACAAGGAAAAGTCATAGAAGACATATTGGAAATTAATTTAACATTACTTATTGAATTGAACTGATTTGCGTAGCTAAACCACAGAAAGGATCAATGTAATCGTATAGACACCACACTACTAGAGTACTGATGGAAGAGTAAATAATCTCCTTATTTATTTGATCATCATTATTCATTATTAAAAATGAATAAATGCGACCGGTTACTGTATAACCTATATAATATATATATAATTATATATATATATATATATATAGTACAATCAGTAGGAGGTCCTAAGTATGTTGTTTGCGTTTATATCCCTCACGCTGATAGAAATGAAGTAAATCTTATCTGTTGAATCATTCACATTATATTCATTATATTAAATAAGGGGACGTGAGGATAGGCATTTATATGTGAGATTAAAGCGCCTGTTACTGTTACACATAGTAATACAAAGTCAAAAACGAGCGGGAGAAGGTTCGACTAGATGAATTTATCGATATATCCACAGCTTATTGAATAGAGTAAAAATCTATCTGTAGAATACACTAATAACTAAATTACATCCCCATTTAATTAATAGAATAAGATTCACTAAATGAGAGATTCACAATATCATGCATGAGGTATATCGAAACATTGACCTTACCAGAGTCATGTCTAGATAGTATTTATCTAATTAGCCGGATGCTCACTAACCACTGCCATCCACTGTATCCCAATTTAATATATATGTAATAATGAGTCAACAGAAGATTATATATAACTTACATTTCAATCTAAGCGTAGATTTCAAATATACACTGAGACTCTACGCTAGTTATATGCTAGAGGTAACATATTAAACGGCGCTTAATATCCATTAATAAGTATCATTATATACCCACGGATTGCGCGAGCGAGATGAGACCAGTCTCCATAGGAGCCTTGAGTTTTTGATAAACTATCACCCCAGATCGCGTAGTTTCTCTCTCACAAAATCCATAATTCCATGGCTGAGTAACTCAAATTATTATATGTGATCCAAATGGCGCCCGTTTCGTCATGTTATTAAAGTAGAACAATATATTGAGTGTATCAACAAGATGTAGAGATTGTTAGTGTGTGTATTGTGTGTTATGTAGTGTGATATATTGATTAATATTTGTGTTTGTGATGATTGTAATGTGTGCAAACTAAGGAATTAATAATAATATAATAATAATACTAATAATAATAAATAATAATAAATAATAATAATAATAATAATAATAATAATAATAATATAATAATAATACATAAAATAATAATAACAATTAATAATATAATAATAATAATAATTAGACACTTCTCCAAGCAGTTTCCTAAGAAAATCCATATTTATTTCAAAAGAAAACCTAAATTTTTGCTATTTTTGTTTTTAATTGTTAAAGTTTTTTTCATAATATTTTTAAATTTAAAAAAGTATATAATTATAGCTAAGTAGGGAACTTTAATTGACTTATTTTGTAAAAAAAAGTAAAATTTACGATTGTTTCACAGTATTCTTAATAATTTATGATTTATAATTTCTTTAAATTTATTATATTTGGTTAATTTACTATATTTCCGAAGTCCGAAGTTGAACGAAATTTTAAAAGTTCCGAAGCTTTAATACGAGAAAAAAAAAACAAAATTGCTCAAATAGGGACATGAAGGCAACCAAACCAATTTAGGAGATGAGGCTGGGCAATGTTATAATTAAAAGCTATATATTTTTTGGAAATTGATTGCTGACAAATGTGAACATTATATAAATAATAATGGTACAATGTTTGCTCGCAATTGATCCGAAAATTTTAGAGATTACCTGGGTATGTTATATTAATATTTAATTCAATTTTATTGAGCCGCTTTTTCAAGCGCATATATATATATTATATATATATATATAATATATATAATATATATTATGACCGTTTATTTTATGATATGATAGAACAAAGTCGCAGTTCGAACAATATTTATTAATAATTAATTTTAGAATTTCATTCATTTTGGGCATTTAAGAAATGACACTTATTTAAACACAATAGGAGTAAAGATATGAATCTTGTAGACTATATAATTATGTAGTAACAATATAAAGAATAAAAATATATGAAATAATATATATAATAAATAAAATTAAGAATATATTGAAAATAAAGAAATCAGGATAATGTTGAAATTTATTTAAATATTAATACATCTATCTAATTGAAATACATGAATAATTCATCATAACTCACAAATTCAAAATATTAAAGATTTTAGAAATCTTAATAGAAAAAGAAATACAAAGTTTATTAACCTTCTCTTAAAGTTCATCGTTAATATATTTCAAAAAATATCAGTATTTTAATTAATAATAATGAATAATAAATTAATATATAATAATAATAATAATATTATAAAATTATAATAAAAAATACACGTAAATAAATAACTAAATAAATATATAATTTGTAAATAAATAAATACTAAATAATTAATAAATAATATATATATAAATATAATAATATTTAGTAATAATACTGATTAGTATAATTAAATTAAAATTAATATAATTAATTGAATTAATAATAATATGTAAATTAAATGATTAATAATAATAATTAATAATAATAATAATAATAAATTTATAATAATAATTATAATAATAATAATTAATTAAATATAAATTAAATTAAATAATATATATATATATAATTATAGTTATTTACGTAAATCACTAAACTTAATGTATATATATCCTATGTGTAGAAGTACACTGCTACTCGTACTGCGTCCACTGCTCTCATCTCATTCATATCTCTCTAACATTACTTGCTTGCGTATCCTCTCTCTCATCTCATGTCTGTCGGATTAACAACATCCAGATACTGAAAGCAAGAAAAAAAGAGTAATCCAGAGAATCAAGAGCTCACGTCGTCTACCAGTATATCTCAGCAAGATCACGTGCTGCAAATCTTTCATTATTACTCATCATCTCAGTCTCCTCTCTGTCTCTCTCCAGTTTTAAAAGATTTTTTTTGTCCTGAGAATGATACACTCTATGTTCCGCATTCAAGTTCTTTGGTGTTCTCAAATTATTATTTTCACATCAAAAATAAGCGTCATGCTCAAATCTTTAACAAATCACTCTCTTCTATCATGCACTGGAATATCTCATCTTTTTATCTACAAAATTTCTATTTGAGTCGAACGAATTAGATTTAAGAAACTCAGATTCTTCAAGTATCATTTCATCATCGAAATATATTCATATTATTACTTTCTTCTCAAACTCTCACGAAATCTAAAGAAGTCAGGTAGCAACACACATTTTTATTCCATGCAATTAACATCAATTCTTAAAATGCATCCTAATTTCTTTTCTTCTTTTCTAAACAGAACTAGCAGCTCTTTTCAAAAATCGTCATTCTTTAAATAGACATCTCTCTGCACATTGAGCTCCTGAAATAATTCTCTCGGACAGGAAGAGTATGATCTCATTCCATTACATAAATTCTTCTCTTTTTTTTCTTCGAAAATCTCTCTCTCTAATAAATAAAAAAAAATATTTACATCAAATATACTAATAAGGCTCATTTCATAGATCTGATTTTCATCGCCTTGGTGTGTGCATACGTTTCGATAAGATTGGTCAAGTTATGAGGATTATTTCGGCCTCCTGGTTTGTTGGGGGCTCGGGGAAACCCCATCTCTCGCTATTTCATCTCTCCCAAACGACTGATCGTTCAGTAGTATCAGAAATATACATTCCTGCGATTAACACCACCCTGGCCAATGCCATGCGGGACATGCTCGTCATGTTTAGAAATAATATATCTTCTACTAATATCTATCTAAAGTGTTTTTCTCCCTATATCAATTTGTATCTGTCTGAACTTCTGAAGCTCAGATCTATCGTTAAAAATAGGGTTATTAATACATAATATATAGTATATATATATATATATATATATATATATATATATATAATATATATATATATTATATATCTAAATATATAATATAAAGCAAATTAAAATATAATTCCTATATTATTTTTTAATTCTAAAATTATAGGATGACTCGTGGGAATCCTTTTCTCATTTCTTCTCTTTTCGATTGGACGGGTCAGTCGAAAGAACTTACATAAGGAATTCCCTCAACAAAAGAACAAGTCCATACTACAAGCAAGGGCAAATGGCAATTATTATTATATATTATTAATTATTAATTATTATATTATTATTATTATTCATTAATTATTATTATTATTATTATTATTAATTAATTACGATAAAAAGTTGAGCTATTGCTTTTTCTATTGTTATTTTTTTTTTTTACTCTTATTACTATTCCTTATTCCTAATTATTCTTATCCTATTCTTATTCTTATTCTTAATTCTTCTTATTCATTATTCTTATTCTTATTCTTATTCTTTGTTGGTTAATTTATTTATTATTCTATTATTTACATTATTTTATTATTATTATTATTATTATTATTATTATTATTATTATTATTATTATTATTATTATCAATACCATTTTTAATATACTATTGTTAAAAAGTATGATAGTATATAATAATATGAATTAGTAATTATTATTATGGTCAGATAATTTTTTGACCGTATTTTCCATAAAAAAAATATTTACGAAAGCGTCTCTCTCTCTCTC
>JABUQX010020681.1:0-27325 GCA_015478945.1 Trachelipus rathkii
ACATATCTAAAGCTTTGGACAGGGTATGGCATGCGTGCTACGTCTCAAGCTACCTCTTTGATTTCCTCCTTCGCGTTTTGGTTACTCTTGTCTAGTTTTTCTTTCGCAGATCGCTTCTTTCAGCTCTTGTTGAATGGAGGCACACCTCTTGTGCCTTTCTTATTAATTGATGGTGTTCCTACAGGGTTACTGTTTTATTCTCCAACTTTATTTTCGGCATTTAACAGAAATTCGGCCTCAATCTGCACTTCTCGGGCTTGTTTAGGGGTTCAACAGATGATCAACTCTCATTCAGATTGCGCTCATCTTAATTGTGCTTCCTCGTTCTATCTTAGAGTTGAACTCTCGTCTACGAGCTTTCTGATTCTTTCTTGCCCATTTGTCGGCATTCTACGTGGGGTAGCGTAATCTTGGTGAAGTTTATCACTCTTTGAAAACTCAAGGCTTCTTCATATCTCCCTATCTAAATACCGCCAAGCACTTTACTATCCTTTGACGGATCTAAAATGTCTTTTGTAAAAACGCATAAACATTCCTATTGGACTAAACATAAATAGTGAAGTTGTCTGGAGACCGTCACATCAGTATCCGTTGCTAAATGTCCTCAAAAAGTGGGAATTTGTTCAGGATTGCGTGAATTTTTTTTCTTGTTTCTGCTAGATACTCCAGTTATATAAGGTCTTATTCGCCCCTGTAATGGAATATCTGTTTTTCACATTTGTGGTGAGAGTCCGTTCCACCTCCTTTTGGATAGAGTTGAAGCCTAAGGTTATAGCTTATAAACTGTCGCATACCTTTCTGATCCCTGCCTGCTTTCCAGCGTCTGACGTTGGTACCTAGTCTCTTCTCTATAGGTATCTAACAACGGCAGGTTGCTTCGAGAGAAATTGACATGTCGCATTCCTCCACCACTCGCTAAACAATGAGGTGCCTTGTTCTCTCTTGAAAATTGTGTGATTAATTGAGACTGCAAGGATCACTCGTTTGTGGTCTCCTTCTTTCCGCGCCACGATCTGTTTTGTAGAATCCTTGCCTTCTTTATTATTCCCTGCAATATTCAAAAGTCTTTCTATATTAAATCGCGCGTCTGCACCCTTAGGGAATGGACGTTAGGTATAGGAGCATGGGTGGGTTATAGATATACCATTTATTTAATTTGGTTCTTTCTTATGTAATTTTTTTATTTAATTTATTTTTTATCTATTTTTTTCCCCTTCTTTTTGAAAAGGGCATTGCCCCGTGAGTGGCGGTATCATGTAAAATATATATATGTATATATTATGTATTACTATATAATATATATATCTATATAGTATATATATTATAGGTATATATAGCTGATAATATATGAAGAGTGTAGCTTAGTATATATATATTATATATATACATGTAATAGTAGTGAACAAGGGTACTATATATAATATATATATACGTATATATATATTAGTATAGTAATAAAATTGATTGTCAATAGGTATAATTGAGGTACTACTACTATATAATAATATCAATTATGATATATATAGTACACTTGACTGTTTGTAATATGAATAAATAATATCTGTGATATGATATTATAGTATATAAACCTAATAGTACTGAATGATATAATATCGCTATATAATATATATAATACTATATCAAAGTATTATGATACTATATGTATCAGATTTATATAATATAGTCGTGAATATATATAATATGTATATTTTAGCTATATATATTATTTTCCTCCTTATATAATTAGTAGTAGTTTAGAATGGTAATCTTGTGCACAGAGAGAAATTGTTGTCTGGAAAATTTTGTTAGCTTTTAATACGTAAAATTCATTGAAGCTCATTGTGGGTAACAGACTTAGTTGCGCCTGGAAGAGAGGGGTTCTTGAGCGGGAGTTTTTTAAAGATTTTAATGAGTGGCTTCTTCGAACGCTTCAAACTGGTGGGGGATATCTTCTGGAAACTAATAGGTGCTGGAGAGAGAGTATGATATAGATAGACTGCTTCGATTTTGATATAGTAGAGTTTGTGGGATTATGAGTTGAAAGAGTTTACTGATCATCACTTTTTTGTGATTTGGCTTAAACTGTTAATTTTATTTAATCATTAATCAATGTGGTATTGCATTGTTACGGTTGGATATTTCCATGTACGTCTCTATCCAGCGGGGAAGCTTGGACCTTTCATATATTTTGTATCGATCCTGTGAGGTGAAGCAACATTCGGTTATCAAGAATAGATAGATATAGGTGGTTGGTGGCGATTTTTGGGAGAGAGGGTTCCTCGAGCCATTTGTCATATTAATCAAATATTAGAGAGATAGAGAGACGATATAATAGGTAAGGGGGGGAGAGAATGGAAGAGTATGAAAATAAAGAACGAAAAGATTCATTACATGAGCTTCGAAGGTGTCTTGCAGGATGTGCTATGGTAGGATATATCGCGCGAGGTGGTAAGTGGTTTTGCTTGAGAGATATAGATAGGCTTCCTATTATAGGATAATATTCAACGTTTTTTCTGGAATGAGATTTAAAACGCCATAAGAGATATTTATCGCAATTCTAATTTAATTTCGTATACCAAGCACAGTAGTACGTTTCAGTGATATAGATAGATAAGAGGAAAATATGATGCTTGTTAGCTATAAGAATAATACGATTAAATCATATCACTCGCAATTTATATAGAATATTATAACTGCGATAATGACCAGATATTCCTCTTAAGGTTATAAGAAAGAAGAAGGGCGAAGAGTAATTACGAGAGATACGATAGACTAGAATGGGATCAGATAGGAGCTAAATAGATAGATATAGATAGATTAAGATTAGATAGATAGATAGATAGATGATAAGATTTATAGAAGACTCTATCTCAGCTATACACGCCTATCCACCACGCGACTTCCCGCAACCTCAATCTCGGGCACTTCTGGAGAATAGCGAGAAACGCCGAAAATTTTAAAACGAGCATGAATTGTGACACAAGAAATATATAAATATAATCTATAATATACGAGAATAATATAATACTATAATATAATAATAGTTTAAGATAATAATAATAAATAAATAAATACAATAAAGCATTAAAAGTGTAGAGAATAACAAAAGGATATAAACCACGATAATACGTACGAAAATAAACCAAAATAATACTAAAAAAACGATAACAGTACGAGAAATATCAAATAATAATAATATCAATAATAATAATAATAATAATAATCAAAATTAATAATTATTTTAATAGATTTTAATTTTAAAATATATATAAAATCATACCTGTTAACATTTTGAAAGCTGGAGTTTGCGGTTTAGGATCGATTAATAATATTAATGGAAAATTTGTGCTTGGATGCTTTGAAGGCCAAATATTGCCATGTTAAAGACTCATCCGATGTCTTGACTAATAAACGCACACGATATATATATAATAGAATATAATATTTCTTGTTTTGCTTTTTATTGTGACCATTGGCACGACAAGCTGTGTCACAAAAGTATGATGTTGAAGATGGCAAAAGGAAACTAAGATTAATATATATAAAAAAAGGATTAGGATACTCCTTTTGTATGCTAAGCAAAAAAGAGATAGATAAGTTCAGTCTTCTCAAAGTTTTAATATTAAGTAAGAATGCACGGAGAGATCAATTAATTCGTCTCTTTCAGTAGCTTGTTGAATATATTTCTTCATCAATATTGCTTTGAAATGGGGAAACAATCACTCAGATATCGGACGGAAGAGAAGGAGAATAATATATATCTTACTGCAATTTGGCAAATTTTGATAATGACTCACGAATCAAGGTCTTTTGAGCTTTTCTCGAATTACGTTGTTTCCGAAAATTATAAAAGGGATGGAAATTCGAAAAAAATCACTTATTCTCAATTGCAAACTTCAAGAAGCTATCTTTCTCATGAAACCTTTCATTTTAATGGGAAGAAGAAATTAATTGTTATATAGATTACCAATGAAGTATTTAATTCACTTAGTTTACTAAATATCTGAACAAGATAATGACAGCTTGTAAACACAAATCATATTATTGGCAAGCACTTAGAAAATGATCAATGTATTACTCGTCTCAAAAGACTTTTAAGTTCATCTTGAGTGTGAGAACAGAAGGTTATAAGTACTTCTACGGCACGAGATAACCAATCATAACTTCTGTTATGTAATAATAATGAGACAATATTGTGCATCCTTAACAACATATTTTTTCAAAGATCTACAGCTTCTATAGGTCCGCGCGTTTACTGTAATGTTAATTATCATCTTTACACCTGATTTATAACTTCAAGCACCCACCCACTCCACCAGCTCACAACAATTTTTCCCTACTAGTGCCCTCTGTGCAGAAAGTAGTGAGTTATTATCAATGATCATATTATACAATTACATAGAGCAGATATATTATACTATTATAGATATATGATGGAACATCAGTAGCATAATTCGCACAAAGTCGTCAGCAATGAAAGACCATAAATTGGTTTTTGAGATAACTGAAGAGGCGGAAGCGAATATCGGCGCGGTAGCTGTTGTTTCAGACTCTTTGCACAAAAAAAAAATGCTCACGTAGTGTTTATCGTAAATAAATCTACAGAATTCAAGAAGCTGATTTTTGGCAGTAATTATGCATACTTTCTAATTTTGTAAACAAAATTTATGGTGAGGTTTTATTTTATCTATGCCGTTTCATTTATGATTTCATACAATTTCAAATTTCTACATTAATAGCTATTGTCTCGAGAGACGAACCTTTGACAATTTGGATACTCCCGCATCGTTGCCGCAGGTATGGTTTCAACGATAATTTTGCACGCCGGGTTAATGATTTCCTCTCCAGTTGTATGAGATTTCAATTTCTTGGCGAGTAGTTTGGCAACTTTAAATGAAGCTTCGAGAACAGTGTCACTTTTGGTAAATCTCTTCAACATTTCTATTACCAACTTTTTCTTGATTTTCTAATAGGCTTGAAAAATATGAGCCGGGTTTCTGGGATACAGCTGGGTGCTTCGTAGCAAAGATATTTCTTAAGGTTTGCTGGGGCACTATGGCTTATTGCTTAGGCGTATCTTCGACTACACCACTAAGCACAGGGACGTGGATTATCTGCTTCGTTGTTTCATGAAAATTCGTAAGCAGAATAACTCTTAATACGTTTCTTTTCTTTAAAAGAAATTCTTTTGATGCTGAAGATCAGGAATGATTAATGTCAAATTAACTCTCACTTAAAAGTAGGGTGGTACAAGTCGCTCTCCTCTGAGTTTACGTTTTCTTATTCAACATTATCCATTTCAGGAATTGATCATTATGTAAACTTCACAACCTAGTAACACTAATTAATGTTATTTACTTATTGACTCATACTCTACTGATGTCTCTACACAAGCACACAGTCCTTTCGTGTGCGGCAGTATAAAGTATATATATATAATATATATATATTAGTATATATAGTATAGTATAGTATATATATATATTATTTATATATATTTATATTATATATATATATATAGTATATATATATATATAACTATAATATATAGTATATATAGAATATTTTTATATTTATAGTATATTCGTATATATTATATATATGTATCTAATATATATAGTTATATATATATATATATATATATACTATACTATATATAAGTTATATATATAATATATATTATACTATATAATAATATATATACGTATAATATATATATATATATCTATATATATATATATATAATTAATTTCAAGAGAGAGGGTTAGCATTAAGCCTTTTTAAGAATTTTTTGCCTATATCTGAAAACGTAATTTATAAATGGGTTAGAGATGTACGATTAGGTAAACATCCCGGCGGCACCCTGCCATAGATCATCGCGACACACTACGTGCCGGGGCAGAACCACTCGGTTCGGGGAATCTCTGGCCCTAATCCTAAGACATATAATTTGTCAGTAATAGTACAGATAAATAAAAAACTAATAATACTAGCAATGAAATAGATAAAAATAGAATTAATAAAATTCATATATTCATCAATTAGTAGTGTTTTAATCCGCGGTGTTTCATAGTAGAAGAGAGTAGAAAAAAATTTTTTTTTTTGGCTCTCACCCAAAAAATAATCATTAATAAATTAACAAATTTAAATTTTTCATAATGATAATTAATATAATAATAATGATAATATAATAATAATCAAATAATAATGAATAATAATAATAATAATATCTACATAATAAATAATAATGTTAATAGAATAATAATAATGATATTAAATATAGTATAATAATTTTGGTAATAATAATATGCAAATAATAGATTTATATAGTGTAATGAATGAATATATAGAGTTTGATTGTAATAATGATAATTTAATAAATAATAATAAAATAATAATATAGATAATAATAATCATAATAAATCATAATAATGAAATATAATTAGTAATATATTTGTTTATGAATACTAATAACAATATTAATAAAAAATTGGTAATAATAAGATAATAGATATAATATGAAATAATAATAACCATAATATAATAATAAGTAATAATAAGATATAATTAATATAATAATAACTATCTATACATAATAAATATAATAATGTCAGCTATTATAGAAAGTATAGAACAATAAATTAACACAAAGGGAAAAATAAAAATATATGTTATAGATCTTAAGCCGGTAAAATCATACAAGGAAAATAAATAATATGTTTGATTTATGGAAGATGTGCAACTAAAAAAAAAAACAAAAAAAAAAAAAAAAAAAAAAAGAAAATAACTCCTTGTGATGCTCTGAAGATCGGATATGAAAGTTGTTAAGAGAAGCTCGGCAAGCCTCGCTCAAGGGAATGTGTATTGTGACTCCCACGATTAAGGCTCCAGGTATACATCTTCTCTTTTCTATATCATTGTACTGCAAGTAATTCAGTGCGGCCAAACATTCACTCACCTCTGTCCAAAACATCATTCAGATCGTTCCAGAATCATCACGTCTACGTGGCTGAACATTTTGGCATCCACCTAAGATGGAAGCCATAACGATGCTATAAATAACATATACGTAACTCCTTCGAACTTAAATATTAACCATCAATATTCTGATTAGTACTAACACAAAAAAAAAATTTCAACATTAGCTCTGTGCCTCAAAATCACATCACTATCAAGAATAGGTCAACTCTTTTTCCACGTCTCATTCTTTTTTGGCCACTCACGGAACAATCACAATTATCACCGCAACACACATCCGTCCTCCCCACATACTCGCACTCATTCCTTGTGCCACATCCCGAAACACCCATTTCACCCAACACATCTGTCTCAACGACAATCCTCTCATTCTTCTTCCACTCCGGACACACGCATTTCACCCACACAGCATGTCCTCTTGAACGCAATCCTCTCATTCACTTTCGCCTCCGGAACGCACACATTTCACACCAAACACTCGTAACTCACCGACATGCCTCCGACATCATTTCTTTACCACTGCGCGGATACCACAGCATTTCACCGCAACACAACATCGTCCTCAACCGACAGTCCTCCGCTCATTCTTATCCCACTGCGGAACACACATTTCAACCCACAACACATCTGGTCCTCACCAAGTCCTCGTCCATGCTCTTTTCCACTCGGAACACCATAACTATGACACAAAATTTCCTAAACGCCCACGCATCACGGGCAGTCACAAGTGGGCCTCGTCCTCACACATCCTCCTCATTCCCTTTCCACTACGCGGAAACCATTTCACAGCTCACCGCCACACACTAAATTCGTCTCAACCGACACTGATGTCTGTCAGTCCTGCGTGGGTTTCGACTCGGACACACACTTTAATAACACCCCACACACATCGTCTCACCACATCTCATCTATTCGATTTTCACTGATCCCGAGAACACAGCATTCAAACCCCACACACATCGTCCTCACCAACTCCTCCTCATTCCTTTTCCACTCCGGGAACATCACATTTCACCCAAAACCCTCGTCTTTCAACACCACATCCTCCGTATGCTCTGCTTTCCACTCGCGGAAACACATTTACCCCCACAGGACTGGACATCGTCCTACGACCCTCTCATCATATGCTTTGCCACTGTTAGACCGGAACCACATTTCACCCGACAAATACGTGTTCACATCGTCCTTAGCTGGAAATCTCGTCCATTCTTTCCACTGCGGAACGAGCACTTTCAACCCACACCACTAGAACGTCTCAACCACACCCCATCATTCGCTTTCCGCACATGCAGCACGGAAGCAACATTTCGACCGTCACACACAGTATGTCTTCACCGACATCCTCTGCATGTCATTCTTTCCCCACTCCGGACCACACAGACATTTCACCTCAGCAAACATACGTCCTCATACAATTCCTCTCATTCCTTTGACTTCGCGGAACAGACTCACTATTTCAGCCGGCAACAAACATCGTCTCGACACATCCTGCATCATATCTTCCCACTCCGGTAACACACATTTCAACCAGAAGCACATCGTCTCACTCACATCCTCTCATTCTTTTTCCACTGCCGGAAAACACACATCTTCAACCCAACAGTCACATCGGTCTCAACTCCTCTCATTCTTTTCTCACTCGGAAATCCACATTTTTCACCCACACACGATCGTCCTCCCACATCTTCATGGCCTTTCCACTCCGGAACACACTTCTCACCCAGCCACACATCGTCGCTCACCAATCCTCTTTCATTCTTTCATTCGCGGAACACGCATTTCACCCCACACACATCTGTCCTCACACATCCTCTCATTCCCTATTCCACTTCCGGAAGCACCATTTAGACCAAACACATCGTTCCTCACACACTCTCTCATTCTTTTCCACTCGGACAACACGGCACATTTTCAGCCGCACACTCAAGGCCATCGTCTCACGCGACATCCTCTCATTCTTTTTTCACTCCGGAACACACATTTACCCACACAATCGTCTCCACAAGTCCCTCTCTCTTCCTTTCCACTCGAGAACCCACTTTCACCCCAGACGAGAACATCGTCACTTGCATACACGATCCCTCCTCATTCCTTCCACTACCGGACACACATTTGCCCGGCAACACACCTCGTCCTCGCGAACTGACATCCCTCTCATTCTAGACTTTGCCACTACCGGAAACACACTTTCACCCAACACATCGTCCTCTACCAATTCCTCTCATTCCTTCTTCCCCACTCCGGAAACACTTTCCGGCCACACACATACGTCCTCACCACATTTCGTTTTCCTCTTTTGCCACTCCGAGAGCCACACATTTCACACACAGAGTGAGAACAAGACAGGCGATGAGCGTGCAGAGCATGACGCCTGATGTGGGGAAGACGTGCCGCTTGCTTACCGTCACGTAAAGGGAAGACCGGTTAGACAGCATCGGCTGAAACATTCGTCCTCCGGACGACATCCTCACTACAAGTTCTTCTCTACTGCGCGGAACACACATTTCACGCCACACAACTCATTTTCACCGTCAAAACAGTCTCTCATGGTCTTTCCACTCCGGAACACACATTTCACATACCACCACACATCTCGTCCTGCGACAAATCACTCTGGGTGCATGTTTTTCCACTTCCGGAACACACGATTCATCAACCCACAACACAGATGCGTGTTCGTCCTCAGCACATCCTCTCATTCTTTTCCACTCCGGAAACGACCCCATTTCACCGCACCATTCCACGATCGTCTCTACAGCGACATCCTGCCATCATTCTTTTTTCCACTCCGGAAACAACATTTTCACCCACACACAATCGTCCTTCCACCACCAACGTCCTCTCATTCTTTTCCACTCCGGAAACCACAACAGTATTCACCCACAGAGATCACAGTCGTCCTCACCACATCCTCGTCATGTCCTTTCCACTCCAGGAACCACACTTCTCGGGATCGCCGCCACTCACATCGTCCTCACAGGACCACATCCTCACAGGTCATTCTGTCTTCCCACTCGGAACGAGTGACACTTTCCCCACAGCACATCGGTCCTCACCACATCGCTCTCATTCTTTTCCACTCGTACCGGAACACATTTCACCCACACACTCGCCGACGAACATGGTCAATCACACATCACTCTCATTCTTTTCCTCACTCCGAACACACATTTTCACCCCACCACGTCGTCCTCACCACATCTCTCGGATTCTTTTCACTCCGGAACCACATTTCACCCACACACACTCGTCCTCTAACGATCCTTCCAGTCTTTTCCACTCCGGAACAGCCACATTTCACACGCCCACATCACTCCGTCCTCACCACAGTTCTTGCATTCTTATTCACTGTCCGGAACAACATTCACCCCAAACACCAATCGTCCTCGACCACATCCTCGTCATTCTTTTCCACTCGGAACACCACGCATTAGTGCACACCCACACACATCGTCCCTCACCACAGGTCTCTCATCTCTTTTGCCACTCCGGAACACAAGCATTTTCACCGCCAACACCATACATCGTCTTCAACCACATCCTCTTAATCCTATTCCAACTGGGCGTTCCGGAAAACACATTTCACTCCCCAGAACATTCGTCTCACCACAGTTCTCATCATCTTGGTTTAGTCACAGCAAGCAATTCAAATTTGTGCGTCTTTCTAAATTGTATATCAATATCACATCTTCCCTCTCCTAGTATTTATGCCTCTAACATTCTGACATGTCCTAACTTTTTCCAAAAGTTTCCCGATAGGTACAAAGGTTGTTTTACGTGACACGACCAGGTTCGAGATAAGCATATAATATATATATTATATATATATATAATATATATATATATATATTATATAATATTATTATATATATATATATTATACGTATATATATATATATATCTTATATTTATATATATTACTATATATTATATTTATATATATATATATATTATATAGTATATATATTTACTCTATATATATATATATATATATTATATATATATAGTATATATATGAAATTTATTTTCACTTTCCTATACAATATATCGTATATAATTAGTATAGATATATATTTATACTATATTAATATATAAATATACTATATATATATATATAATAGTATATATATATATATATATGTGTATATATATTATAGTATATATATATAATAATATATATATATTATATATTATATATATATATAGTAATATATATATATATATATATATATATATAATATAGATTATGTGTAGTGTGTGTGTGTGTGTGTGTGCTGTGTGTGTGTAGAGAGAGAGAAAACTTCCAAGAAGTCACAAGTCGCAGAACATCTCGTCAAACCAGATTGGGGATCTTGCAAGATCTTCTCTCGGCCACCCACGCATAAGAAATGTGGCGTTTACACACACACCGATTATACGTCCGACAGCTTCGGAAAAATCCGAAATCTTCCAGGAACTTTTAACCCACTTAAACTACTTTATTTCTCCTTCTACTCGTTATGGAGGCACGCACTTCCCGACTTAGCTTCAGCTTGTCTCCTAGAGCTGGTGAACACGAAACAAACCTGCAACCTGGAATTAAAAATGATAGAATATGCAACAAGATGTAAAGCAAACTGCCATAGAACTGCAATAGAATTAGCAACTGTTTCTCATTTCACACTCTACTACCGGGGTGGTGGGCACAATTGAATCTCACGACCCATACACCCCCCTACCCCCTCACACAATAACCCGCACAACATACAATCACAAAACAACCCAAACATAAATATATGTTACCAATGCTCAACACAAGCGTGACTACACAACCGAAACCAAAGATAATAGAAGCTTCTTAAACGACTCACAACACAGTGCATTAAACAAGAAGCGCTATTCCCGAGTAACCATCCAGAACAAATTATATGGCTAAGATGCACTCTTCACCCCCCAACCCGGCCAACTCGCACTCTCTAACTTTATACACAACCCCTAGTATACATAAACACCACCTACAAACTTCAATCGGCATTAAACGACAAACCATAGCAATAATACAATCCTCCACAGCAATGACAAATTTATGAATAAACTTAGACATTACCCAAAGTTGCACCACAACTCAACACACTGCCCAGAAATTACAAACAAACTTCATTCAAAATTTCCCACCATCATCCCAACGCCTCATAATGGGGAGGGCGACTTCAATGTCCACACCTACAATGGTACAACGCGAAATGAAGCAAAGTACCAAAGGGGAACGCACTCATGCCAACCTTGAAAAACGCTAAACGAATCACAAACAGCCAACCGAGAGAACCACTCCAAACCAACAAAATGAAGCATCACCAGACATAACACTTCTTGCTCACTAATCTACACACAAACTTCAACTGGTCAGCACAGTAACACCTAACTCTCGACCACTCCCCATCATCGCTAAAATACACAAAAGTACTAAGCAAACAAACTATCATCAGAAACATACATGACTACAAAAGAGCAGACTGGACACAATTCACCGAACTATCTAAGAAAACAGCATACATCGCTAATATCCGCTAGACGCACAAACACGTCAACAATGCCATGCTAAACTTCACTTCTCTTAACCCAAAAAAGCAATTACTTAACACAATCCATTCCCAGAGGAATATGAAAAATACAGACCAACCTGAAACCTGAATAGAACAAACTAATAAAACGCAACGCAGACTACATTTCAGAAAAATGCCACATCACTTACCAGGTTGCCAAGGCGACACACAGAATTGAACGTCTTAATACACCAACATCAAACTTAGCATAATACATAACACACTCAACACTTCCACCTTCCTCACCAAGAGCATCAAACACAAATAACACCAGAATGTGGAAAACAGTGAATACACTGAAAAACTCTACTAACCAACAAACACACACTCACGAATTCATCAAAAACACAAACACACAAAACTTCACAATAAACATCAATAAACAGCACACAAACATTCTTGCAACTCCATCGCAAAGCAGAGTCAAATCCCACATAACCACTGTAAACATGTGAAATTAATTATAAGCTCTTAAATTAGAGGAAGAACAACAACTAAAGATAATACAATATCAAGCCTGAAGTGTAAATATTAATATCTAACAAGAGACACTAACAATTGCGCAATAACACCAGACATAGTCCTCAAACAACACCTCAAACATCTCGCTAAGGAAACAAGTCTAACTCCCATTAAGCACAAAATAGTATTAATAGCTTCCGTCAGCCTAAATTTCATTACCCCTATCTGAAAAAAAGCTACCATTATACCCAAACTAAACCAGAAAAAGACCCTTATCGCCCCATTGTTATTTTTTTTCCTTTTGAGATCATTACCAATTTTATTACTATTTTTTCTATAATAGTGATTTATTATTATTATTATTATTATCAACACTCTGCAAACTACTAGAAAAAAGCATACAAAACAAAATAGCTTCACACATCATCAAACGCAAATTCCAACACGGTTCAACAAATTCATTCACTATAATCGCACTCATAATCATTATTCATACCCACAATCAACGCTAAGCTCAAACAACTGCACAAACAATAATCATAGCATCGACTCAACAAAAGCATTATGATAAGTGCTAACAAAACTTGATCCAGCCACAAAATAAACAAAATCTAACATTCCCATGAAAAAGAAAAATTTGGCATTTTTTCAATTCTTAAGCGAAGAAACAACACAATCAAACAATAATTACAAAAGTTTGAGAACAGTAAACATCAATAACGGAGTTCCCCAAGGCGAAATACTCTCCCCCACACTATTTAACCTATTCACGGCAGATCTCTCACAACCACAAACGCAGAAGCAAAAACATAAATTCATATAACAGAACTCCGCCGATGATATACAATAGGGCCACTAACACACCAGAGGGTTAGCACTACAACTGGCCACTAACCTGACAAGCCAACAATACAATGCAGACCGACTTCAAGACATGGCGTGACAGAAAACAGAATGTCCGCTACCAAACAAATTATCATTAGACTTTTAATCACAAAAACCGCAACTTGGCATTCCCCCCAAAGTCTACTTAAACAACATTGCCATACCCTTCAACAAAACTCCCAAAATCCCAAAAGTAACACTAGAAACTCATCTCACCTTCACAAAACACACAAACAACATAATTTCATCTGCAAGCAAGAAACTGAACATATTAGGAACCATCACTGGCACAGACTTCATAAACAATAAACAAACATCCAACACCATATACAAGCAATACATTCGTCCGACTCTAAACTAGCCTCTCCAACTTGGCAACCACTACTGACAAAAAATAACAAAAAGGAACTCCAAACAATAAAATGCAAAGCACTAAGAATCATAACAAGATGCACATCAACAACACCACAACAACACCTACACGAAGAAACCAAAAAACTATCCATAGACATGTGATAGGCACACAATTCTTTACCAAAACCCAAACTCCCCAACACCCATGCAACATTGCCCTCTCTAACCCTAACCACCACAGACTCAAACAACCTCCTTCTTCACCAGCTCTTTATTACAAACAAATTATGAACAACATACCACCTCCATCAAACAACACATTATACACCAAACAAATCCGCATGACAACTAACAGAAAACTACTTCAGACTCAAACCCCCGAACAACATTTTAAACAAACACTCACTAAAAACTTTACCAGAATTCAACTCACTACCGAGAACCAGTCAGTCATCCTTGGCCAAGTTAAGATCCGGCCACCACCCTAGCTTACAATATCTCAAACACAGATTCAAGCTCAAACAAACAACCACAAACATCTGCCTAAACTATAACCGGGTCCCGGTTGAACACATCTCACTTTTGATCTTCCCTCTTTTTAACTCTCAACCCAGAGAAATATGGAACACTTCGTCACTGGAGGATCTCTGAAGGAGACCTGAGGCGTCGGCGGGATACCTTGACGGGGTGTGACCCCTCCCATGATGGGGTGGTCAGGGGTGAGAAGGTAAATATATACATATACCGTATTATGTATATAGTATATAGTAATATATATATATTATATTATATATATATATTATATATATATATATAATATATATTATAAATATATATATTATATATATATATATATATATATTAATATATACATAAATATATATACATATATATATATTATAAATATATTATATAGATATATATATATAATTATAGTATATATATATATATATAATATATATAATATTATATATATAATATATATATATATAATATATATTATATAATATATATATCATAATATATATATATATGCCCTTTTTGCTTACGTCACGTAGTTTTTTGATTTTTTTATTTCTTATTCTATTATTATGTAATTAAGTGTGACGGACATGAACTCTCAAAAATATAATTATGGACTTTTATAATTTTATGTAACTCCGTCAGATCTTTTTGTTTTTCTCATGCCCCTTCTTTTATTTACCGTATCTTGCGTGTTGTCCTTTTTTTGTCTATTCGAGATATATATTTATCACATTTTAAAAATTTCTAATAATTAAATATATTGGATATTTTTAATGGACGAGTTGAGATATTCACCCAAAAATTATTGTCTGTATGTTTGCATTACATGAATATATCGATCCACTAATTTTAGAATGTTACTAAATTACTTTTATATATATGAATTCATTCGAGCATTTATAATATATTTAAATATATATTAATGCAAATTATATTTTTAAATTTGAATAAATATACAATGCAGAGGATACCAGGACAAAAACAAGAGAGTTGCTAAACAAGAGTTTTAAATATTATAATTACTTCTTTTTATGTGTGTTTTATATATATATTATCCTAACAAAAAAAGTAAATAATAAATAAAATATTCACTCTTATGAGTAATATATTAGTTCGCAGGACTATATATAAATGTTCTATATAATAAGGAGAGACACAAGAGAAGCCAGATTGGAGTCAAAAGAACTCACGTCTAAAACCTACGAGCAGGATAAAGAAACCACTGACATCAAACGTGAGTATCACTTAGTATGGTTAAACTCTAGGTATTCGAATTTAGTTATTAATATATCAAATATAAATGCTATAGCTTACAAATTATATATATATAATATAAGTATATAATAATATATATAATAACTTAAATATCGAGAAAAAAATTGTTAATCATTTATTTAAAAATTATTGCAATATAAAAGTGTTTTTCAAATTTAATTCTTTTGAAATAATATTTATCTGAACTTTTAAAATCATGTTCGTTTACCTAAATCTTAAAATTCATTTGATTATGATATATCATATACATAGCATATATATATTTAATAAAGAGAAAAAAAAAAAGAAAAAAACCTAAAAAAAACTGACGGAGTAATAAAACAAAACATCTTCGAGGTACTATATTAAATATTTATATATTATAGTTAAATCATAGAAACCCGCATTACTGACATTTCGTGCATTGAATTAGTCATCATATCGTCTCACAATAAGTAGGTACATACAACAAAATCATAAACTAGCACGGAGTCTACTTCCGTAAAATACATATAGACAGTACATATATATCAATATATAATATAAATATTACAATACATAATATATACACTATATAATATTATAATATATTATAAAATATAAATATATATATATATAAGATTAATATAATATATATTATATATATATATATATATAAGTATATATATAATATATATATAGATATATATATATATATAATGCGTAAAAAATATGAAAACGCTAATTGTCGTTATATAGTCTTTATATCCGAACGTTTTTTTTTATAGTAAAAAGTAAAGAGATTTCTCCTCTCTAAATGATTTTATTTTGATCATCACATCAAAACAAGTTTCAGAATGAAGCCTTGTTCTTGTTTAAAATAATTATCTTGGCAAAACTGTAATTGTGTTCTCTATAATTTCCAAAGTTTTCTAATCAGTCACGTAAACGCGCCTTATAGAAGCTAGAATTGTCTCTCAGATTATGTTATCTGTACATTAAGTTCTGTGTATTGTATGTAACATGCTGTCTTCTGAATATTAATGCTAGTGTTTGTGGCGATCTAACTTGGCTAAGATTGTGTATCTTCCGGTTTCGTATGAGATTTGACGATGAACTAGTAGTGAAAGTATCTGAGAGGCTGTTTAGATAATTACACAGTGTGTTCAGTTCCGTTTGACTGTATCATATTCTATAATGAGTTGAGTATAAATAGATTAAGTTTTAGCTCCTCTATATGAGTATGTTTATTAGCTACTAGGTATGTATAGTATTTAGTTTCATTATCACTATAGTTTAGTATAGTAAGTTGAGTGTAATAATATATAGAGGCAGCTGAGTTGTTAATTATAGAATATCTCATGTGGTGGTATAATATAGTATCTAGTAAGAGGCTAAGTATTTCATTATAGGTTAGTGGGGAAGATTTGGGTTTGGTAATAGAAATTGTATGTCCTATAGTCAATCTGTTTATGTGAATATTATTTTTGGGTTTCTTATCGTGGAGTTATTGTGGGTATCGATTATATTATAGTGACTGGTGTCAATTATTTATGTATATAGATCTTAAATTAGCTTATGCAATTTATTTTGTTTTGAATAGTTCCTTTTTTATAATTAGTAATTATATTACGTATGGTTGTACCCAGGAGTTGGAAAGTTTTTCAATGCTCGTGGAAGCGTGTAGAAACGAGAGATATGCCGTACGAATAAACAAAAAAGTAGTCCCTGCCAGAACCCATGGAAATGTCTAATTGGAATTCTTTCTTCTGTTAAACTTATTAAGAGTATAAATTGACAGTTTAATACAAAACATATAGTCTGATTTTTTCACATCTTTCACAATTATTAATATTCATATATATATTATCCTGCTTATATAAGCCCTAAGATACGTATACATATTGTATTATTATTTAGGTAGTGGTTATTATTTAATTGTTGAGTAATGTAATATTCCTTATAGTATGTTTATATTTGAGAACAAGTTTTCGGGTAAAATAAATGAATATAGGAGTATTTATATTAATAGTTATATTATATATTATATATATATATATATATTATATATAATAGATATTATATATATATATATAATATATATATATATGATTGCAATCATACAATAAACCAAAAGTGAAAAAAATATAAAATAAAATAGTAATATATTATATATATATATATATATATAATAGTATGATTATATATATATAATATATATATTATATATATATTATAAAATATATAATATTATTATAATTATATATTAACAGATTGTGATAAAGGTTTATTCATGTAATTGATTGTAGATTTTGTCATTAAAGACCGTCACAAAATTGTTTTAACAATACCATCATTTGTAATAAAGAATCTTTTATTGTTTATTTAATGATGTGTTACAAAATCTATAATAGAGTGTGAAATATGCCACAGAAAAAATAAAACGAGGTAGTACACAAAAAACATTTAATACAAAACGATTTGGATATATCATCACCGAAAGAATATCTGAAAGTGCAAAATTTGGATATGTAAAGGGTAGACTCCCTGTATTTTAGAACAGAAGCAATAAAACTCCAAAATAGCGAAAAGATCCAAGCCGTGAAACGAGTGTGTGAGGAAAATTTCTTCCCAAAAAAAGATTGGCATATCAATACCCAATCACAGCAATCATTAGAAACTACTGAATTGTTATTGCAATGATAAACAGCCTATTCACAATTCAATGAAGAGCAGGGATTCATAGAAACCTACTGCACATTCTTCAACCAAATATCTTATCCTTGTAGAAAATTTTGTGGAGAAGTTTACCAGCATCTTTACGGTAATTAGATTCAGCAGTATTGAGAGTTGGGTCTAAGGCTGATTAGATATATTTACTAGCAATAATATAGACAGCTAAATATTCAAACGATTCATTTATTTCTTTAACTGCCCACTGGCTTACCAGCAAGTTTGAAAGAAGGAACTGTGAACTCCATTAAATTATATAATTATATATATATAATATATATATATATATTATATATATATATATAATATATATATAATATAATATATAATAGTATATATATATATATAATATATAAATATAATATAGTATATATAATTTGGAAATAAAATTCGTTTGAATTTAATGAGTTTCTTATCATCCTATATTTTGATGTATTTGAGTAAACTTATTTTAAAAAAAAAGTGAGCTCTTCTAGCCAGTGAGCACTCGCCTAGCAAGAGAGAGGGCCCAGGTTCGAGACGGTTGAGCAAAATGTGAGTTAATTCTCTATTAGTCAGCTTCGTCCACTCAGACCGTATGATTACATGGCAGCATGCTGCTTCTAAAGGAAAAACCTCCGGGTACCGCAAGGCCTGGCAGCCAGCGATTTCGTTATCGAAGCCCCAAGTTACCCAATGGACGCTTCTTTCGGCTGGGTTCCCACTCTGGAACAGGCGCTAAATCGTACTACCTGGGAGTGATTTTTTTTTCTTTATCTTTTATTTAAATATACGTAGGATTAATTAAAATATATGGGAAGAACGTAAAACATAGACTATTATTATTATTTTGTGAATAGATGACTATGGTTGTTATAAAAATAAATCACTTCATCCATTGTTTTTCTCTATAATTCCGTCGGATACCTGAAAACCGGAAAAAATTTCCAATTTCTTGCAGTGAGTGATTACCTCTTATATATTATTATTATATAATATATATTATATATATATATATTAAAATAATAGTTAACATTTATATATTAGAGATATATATATATATAATATATATATATATATATATATATAATATATAATATATATAATATATATACTATATATATATATAGTATATATATAGTATTATGTGTGTTAAGTGGTGTGTGTATTGGTTGTTACCATTATCATAACCGCAATTTATTATTTAGATCTAAATAAAGAACATAAAATGTGAAGGTAAAGAATTAATGCTTTCTCCGGGTTTGAAAGCACCGCATCGAAAGCATCGAGCATTTGTCCTCATTTCCACAACGCGTGGTTCAACCGAGAAAGAGTAATTCTTACATTCCCACTATGTTCTTTATTTTAAGATCTAAATAATAAAATTGGCGATTATTCATAGTTTAACAACCCATATTATTTAAGAACGAGGGATATGAAGGCTGGACACCTGGTGATTTCGCCTTGAAGGGAACTCGACTGCTTTAAAAAACTGTTCTTGAACCAACTTTTGAGTTTTGGGATAGCTCAGTCGTAAACATCGAGCATCTTGTCCTCATTTCGCAAATACGCGTGTTCAATCCCGAGAAAGCAGTACATTCTTTACCTCCAACTTATATTTTTTATTTAAGATCTAAATAATACAATTACGAATTAATGCAATATTTAACACCTACAATTATTAAGAACGAGGGATTGGACAGGCTGGACACCTGGTGATTTCGCTTGAAGAAACGATTGCTTTAAAAAACTGTTTCTTGAAACAACTTTTGGTGGGATAGCACAGTCCGTAAAGTCATCGAGCATATGTTCCATTTCGCAAAAGCGGTGGTTCAATTCCCGGAGAAAGCAGTATCTTTACTCTCCCACTTATGTTCTTTATTTTAGAGTATATAATATAGTATATATAATTATATATATATATATATATATATAATAGATATATATATATATATATAATTATATATATTATATATATAATTAATAATATACTTATATATATATAAATATTATTTTGTCCTTCATGACCGACAATCTACTCACATAATACAAAATAAATTATAAAAAAAAATACTTTTATCTTGTTGTCGTGCTGTTTAATATGGCGGTCGGTACACTGTTTTTCCTTCAGAGTTTCTTAACAATTTAAAATTAACAACTAATAACAACTTCTTAACTTAAACAATTTAATTGTTATTAGATGTAATTAAAACTTTTCTTACAACTTATTTTATATTTTTTTTTATTTAGTATAACTCTTTATTTGTTAATACGCTAATAATAGACTTAAAACCAACAACACCCTTCTCATAGAAGCCAAATAATTAGCACTGAACTAATTTGATAATTCAGCATTGGTTTTTTAGTCGATAAAAATTCTTACGCAGAGTATAGAAGATCTACAAATAGCTTACTATTTTTTTTCTTACTATTTTTATTAGCTTAATATTTTCCCTATATTTTTACTAATTTTTATATTTTTTCTTGTATAATAAGCTAAAATTAAACATTTATTTTTAGATCAAAAGGTTAATAGCTAGACTTGTCCATATAATATATATATATATATAAGGATATATATTATATAAATAATATTATATATATATACTATATATATATATAAAATTTATAAGTATATAATATATATATATATAATATATAATATATATATATACTAATAATTAAGGTTATCGAAGTGTATTTTTCACTATCCGCTTATCGATGCTTGATGAGTTAAAATCACTATCGCGATTGCGGATCTGATGCGGATAGCGGATAGTTACTTTTTTTAGAGTTTTAGCCACAGGTACTTCAATCACCTAAATATAGTATATAATATATATATAGTATATAATATAATATATATATATATATATGTTATATATATTATATATATAATATTTATATATATTATATATATATAATATATATATATATATATTAATTATATTATAGTATATATATATTTTATTAGTATATATATAATATATATATAATATATATATATATATATAATATAAATATATTGATATATAAATATATATATTATATATTTATTATATATATATATTATATATAGTATATATATATATATATTATATACCCGTGTTACCTTAGATCAGAGCGCTTTGAAACCCACTCTTTTTGCTACCCCACCAACCTCTTGCTCCTAACGCCTCCACCTTTTGGAATAAAGGTTATTATATGTAATGCTTTAATTAATAATTTCAAGTGTTATTATTTCAAGAGAAGTAACTTCTGAGCCCTTTCAGGGAAGAGTTTGCTTCTCCTTTCGTCGTAAATGAGATCTGCGACCACTAGACAAGAACGCTCACTAGCTACACGTGTTGAAGGGCAAGCTAAGAATTCCCTGGGGACTTCTGCAAAATGTTGAAAACTTTTACAATTATCACGCCACAAAACCAATAGATCTTTATCTGATTCCAAGCTTTTTCTCTTTTGAGAACTTCTTCGATCAGTGATAGACTTGTTTTTTGCAACTCTGAACAAAGATCTCATCGCTGCTAGAACCAAAGAACTTCAGAGATTCTAGCAAGGTGATAATCGCTAACATATGGTAATTGCGTGTCCTGTTTCTGTATCTGTTTTTTAATTGCTGGTGATATTTTGCTTTAGCCAACATTTCATCACATACTCATCCTAAATTAATTTTAATCCTCTGTGAAACTCGTGGTTCAAGAAATTTGGCTTTGTATCCAGGATTTAGAAAAGTTGCAATTGCACATGCGTCATCGTTTTGGCAGAGTTTGAAATCTATATCTATCTCCAGCATGAGTGTTTCTGTCATCCTTGAAAGCACAGTATATATATTACCAGTAGATCAGATAGATAGGAATATTTTTTCTGATATGCCCTTTTAGAATTGAAAATAAATTCATGTACTATTTATGACGTTTTCGAGCAAAAGTTGACCATTTCATATTTTTTAAAGAAAAAAATATTATTCCTTTTTCTAAAATTTTTTTACCTGCGAATAAATAGTTATATATATATATACTATATATAATATATATATATATATATATATATATATATATATATAATAATAATATACTATAAAAAAGCTTCTATATATATGAATATTTAAGTATACATAATATATATATATATATATACTTATATATATATATATTATAATATATATATAATGACTTTGAGATAAGATATTTACTAAATGCAAAGCAATTTAAATTGTTTTTTTTATTTACAGGCGGAAATTTTTGGACGTAACCGGTGTTATTATCTTCTTTCACGCTGAATACTTATATGGTTGGTCGAAAATGATAACATTGGAATGAAAGTACTATAAATCTCTACTATGTTTTGAAAGTCCCTTGCTTTAATATAGTATATAATAATATATTAATATAGTATATTATATATATAATATATTATATATAATATATATATATATATATATATATATTATATATATATATATATATATATATATATATATATATATACAAGATAGTGCATCACATTTCTCATAATTCCCATAGATGAATAACTATCCGCTATCGCGCAAAAAAATTAATGCAGATGCGATGCGATGCAAGCGAAAAATGATGCGAGCGAAGTCCGCTACACTCTAATATTAATTATATATATAATATATAATATATATAATATATATATATATATAATATATATAATATATATATATATATAATATATATAATTCAGTATAATAGGGTAGGCAGGGTAGGTAGCTCGAACCCTTTTGTTTGTTTTTTTAATTCCATTATATTCCACTTTAAAAGTTTAGAAGTTCTTCCATCTCTATCTCCAAATTAAAAACGAACTGATTTATAAAATAAATTTCAAGAAAAGCAACTACTTTAGTAATAACAATTATTAATAATTAATCAATTTGAAATTTTCCTTCCTACTCTGTTCTTAAGAGTAAAATTCCAAGCTATAGGCGACAAGATCTTCAATGTTTCATAAATAATATATAGGACTAGCCAAGCGCTCATACCTGCTTGTACGAGGCGAAAAAATGTGAAACATTCGCGGGTTAAACATTTCGTTCACCAGTGAAATCGCACGAAATATAATTTGAAAAAAGAAATTTTGAATCTCTCTCTCTCTCCTCCTTCTCTATCTCTTTCTCTCATATCTCTATCTTTATCTGCTGTCTCCCTCCTCTCTCTTCTCTCTCTCACTACCTCTCTCAATATACTATTAGAGAGATATATTATATTTTATATATATATATATATATATATATATAATAATATATATATATATATTATAGATAGTATATATAGTATATAATATAAAGATATATTTATATATAATATATAATATATATATTCCAATATATATAGTTAATATTAATATATATATATATATTAGTATATATATTATATTAGTATATTAATATAATATATATTATATATAATATATATATTATATATATTACGAAAAAGTTTTGTCTCTTACGTGTCAAAAGCATGACAACAACAGTTTTTTAGTTTGAAATCTTCTGAATTTACTACTCTTTGGATTCAATAAATAATTCTTTTTCTAACAGTACTTAAGTGATATTTACCTTTATATAATTAAAATTAATTTATATAAACGAATATCGCAATGTTGATTTAATGTAGCAAATTGATTCAACAGCTTATTCTAAGAACAACATCTTAAATTTTAAAAAAATTGCTGGAAGGCCTACCATTTCTAATTTCCAAATAATGATCCAAGGCAATAATTTTCTGTAATATATATATATATATATATATATATATATATATATATATAATATATATATATATATATATATATATAATTATATTATTATATTATAATATATATATATATATAATATATATAATATATATATATAGTATAATACTTTATATGTGAAGCATATATAGTAGTAGAAAGAGATAACTCGAGCGAGATTATCGGCCAAAACTCTTAGGAACTTCTCGGTATTTATATTAGCTCAAGATGTATATGTTAACGTGCTAGATTTAGCTGTAAATTCGGCAACATGCTAATATTTTAGCCTTTTTTAGCATTTTAGCTACTTTTTTAGCATTTTTTGGCAACCCTAGCAACCTGGAAAAAACGTTTGTTTTTTTTCCGAATTAATTAAAAAAATAAATTAATACGAATAAATATAATAAAATAATTGAAATATAAAAAAAATATAAATCTTTTTAATTACGAATATTATTTTTTTATTTGAAGTGCATAATTCCCGCACCCGGTTGTGGCCCCGCACTCGCACTTAGTCAACGGACTAGATTTGCTACAGGGTATCTCGTCTCAAAACTTGACACCCCCATATGGGTGACGTAACCTTGTCCGTAGACGAGAATTTTTACGGTGGCCCATGCGTACCCCATGGGGGTGCTGGCCCCCAAGAACCTGAGATATTGGACGGAGAAGGCGAAACTTGGTTAAAGCCCTTCTATAGGTATTATTATTATTAATGATATTATTAATTATTATTATTATTATTATTATATTATTATTATTATTATTATGGTATTATTATTAATTATTATTATTATTATCCCGCCACTGCACCGCACCAACCAAACACCTGGTAACGGATAGAGTTTACATCATTGTATCTCTCTCAAACTTGTATGACACCTCATAGGGGGACGTAACCTCGTCGTAGACGAGTTACGTGGCTGTACACCCCAGAGGGGGGGTGAATGGCTCCCCTAAATATTGAAATGATCGTAAAGGGTGAAATTTGGAGATAGTATAGAGGAGGAATGACGTAAGTAGGATACGGATCCGAAATTCGGATTCCGGAACCGGCACGAGGTGCTGGCTTCGTGCGGTGCTGAGGTTTAGTTAAATATTTGTATTAATAATACAATATTGTATCAAGAATATATGTTATAAGGTCAATTAGATTTCCGAATATGATGGTTTGAGAGACCCCTGCGGGAAGAGTCCGACAGCTTGCCCGAGCGTGGGGTGTGCGCCCCCGCAGAACAATCCGGCGCGAAACCGGCGCGTCCGCGCGCGCGCTCCTTCAGGCGCGAATACCTCTGCGATATCATTTCCAGTTTTCTTTTAAATAAAATTTTCATAATTTTTTTTTAGCTTTTACGATGGAGGTTTTGTCAAAAAACTAATTTTTTCAAAAATTTATTATTTTGTTATTTATTTTTTAATTATTTTTGTATTTTTACTAAATTTTTATGCTTGTCATGTTTAAAAATAACGTAAAAATTTACGTTTTACATACCCTAAATAGTAATCGAAACCCACATCTCAACCACCCTTGCTGTCCTATCCGTGATCTATTGATTCTATTGATCTATGATTCAAGTAGATATTTTTATAAATTGCTAATGTTTACATACCCTAAATCAGTAAAATCAGTAAAGTCAGTAATCTATAAATCAGCCATCATCCATCTACCTTCCTAGCCATCTATGATCTATTGATCTCTATATTGATTCAAGTCAAATTTTTTATTAAATGCTTATGTTTTACATACCTTTAATCAGTAAATCAGTAAATCAAGATATCCTCCCTCACCAGTACCCTCATACCCATCATATGATCTATTGATCTATTGATCTATTGATCTATTTGATCTATTGATGTATTGTCTTTTTTTACTAAAATTGTTATGTTTAATCATACTCTAATACATGTTAATCAGTAAATCGGTGAAATTCAAACTGCCATCCCCTCTCTCTCCATCCCATCCATGGATTATTGTTCTATTTTGGATCATTAGTTTAATTTCCATTAATAAATACTTTTCTTATTCATTAGTGTCCATGTGTCAACCTAGAATGGACGTTGTTAAATTTATGTTCCTGCACTCCCTGCTACAATGTCTTGTGTATGGTGCCTACAGGTGCGGAAAATCCTTTCTGGTTATTAAACATTTTAAAAAGGTCGAATTTTTCGAACAGCTAACCTGCTAGTAAATTAAACTGGGCTGCTACAGGTTTTGCCAAAAATTTTAGAAGAGATGTACAAAAGATGTAATCGCAATATCATGAAAGTTATATGAATAAAAGCTCTTGCAATGTTTACCATCGGATAAAATTATATCCTTTGATGATTTGATGCAATAAATTGAATGAGAATATAGTAAGAACCTTTCACAGTTTACTCCACACATCAATTAAACATCACAGTATTTTTTATAACGCAGAATATCTTTCATCAGAAATATGAGAGATGTGTCTTTAAACACAGTTTTAATTCTTGGTTCGGACCAAAGAAGGGATATGAAGTCAGTCAATGTGTAGCTACACAAATGTTCTCCTACTTAGTTCAACGTAAAGAGTTCCTAAAAGTATATAAAGAAGTTACATCTATACTTCACGGTTACTTTACTCTGTAGCTTCATCTAGAACACCATAGAGTTTACTCTACAAATATCTTAAATACGAGATTGAGACAGTAATAGCATACTTGAATTGAATGCCGTACTTCTAGTAGCAAGATATAATTTACCTCTTATGAAAATTTAAAAAACCTGAAACTTCTGAAAAACGTATAACTGATCTCGTCGGAAGAATGAAAATTTATTCATCAATGTATAACAAGAAGTTATTCCTAAATCTATAAAA